>VVHJ01032443.1:0-14950 GCA_015107715.1 Tylochromis polylepis
AAATTGAGCGATTAAGAAGCATTTGTTTGGACATGAAGAACAGATTCAAACCTTTGAGTGAGCCACTCTAGGCCACATGACTTAGCAACAATAGCAACCCATGTTCTGGCTGAGAAATTCTCATTTTTCCACCCCACAGATTAAAAATGATTAAAATTCAACGGTAGAAGATCTGAAAGAGCTGAATTAGACAATGATAGACAACAAACAGGAGAACATTTTAAAATTGGAATGGCATTTCTAGGTGAACGTAGTGAAGCTTCAAACACAAGCAAGTTTTGAAGCAAGTTTGAGCCGATTATGGGATGTTCTCCATTCATTTCAATGGGAAAAAAAATTGCATAAAAAGCTGAATATTGCAAAAAGTATAGATGTTAGAAATACCAAAAGATATAGCCGTCATTAGCAGAAAGAGCAGAATATTTTACAATTTGAACGGTGAAAATAGCACAAAAACTGTGGATGTAGTTAACTGCCAAAAAAAGCAACTTGAAGAAAAAGAGGAACTCAATAGTGTGGATGCTTCACAGCATCCACACAATTAGTGACTTTCATTGATGCCTAGAAATGTCTGTCAGCTATGACTGACTGACTGACTGACTGTGTCAGCAGTTCCCTAAAACATGTTCCATAAAAGTTATGGTCATAACCCAAAATGTAGGTTACAGTAAGCCAACACAACCAACACTCATAAACATGAAGCAGACATATGTTAAATAATATCCCCTCAAACAGCACACAGCTGATGGCTTAGCCAAGGCTGAGATCTTCATAAAAACATAAAGTCACTGTAACACCCCAGTCTTGCCATTAAAGAAAACCAACCCAAATGATTACCTCTTGTTACATGATTTAAGAAAGTACAAACTGAGGGTCAGGATTAAACCATTTAACGCCATTAGAAGAATGTTAAGTCTGGTTTAAAGAATCAGTCCAAGTCATCCCCTCCAGTATTTCTTCAGACATGTCATATCCCTTCATTTTTATCATAACCCTCAGAAGCTCTTGCAGTCCTTAATTACACCAGTCTCCTGTCATTTCCATAAGACACCTTTTAACTGTAGCACTTGTGAAGTCTCTAAAGCTGCCTAAGACTATGCCAAATTCTGTTTGATGTGCATCACCCTCATCAGCTCTTCATCTTCACACCAACTCTGTCCCACTTCCACAATCGCAATGACACCTCCTCCTGTCCCAGCACCCATTGCACTGTGGGTGGAGATCATAGTGTAGGCACTTGACTTTAAACAGCTGTTTGTATAAAGCTGTTTCCTTTCACCACCAGGTTGATGCAGAACATCTGCAGGATCTCTGTGACACCAAATTGTGTCTGTGAACCAGTTTTGTGCACAGAAGCAGGTTGTCTAATTACGGTGTTCTCTCTCTGTGGAGTGAATGTGTTTTCAGTCACATCAGTGAGCAGAATGTTTCACATTGTAATTACCCTGCTCTCAGTCTGGCTGCATGTCTTGAAGGATTTGTGTCCTCTTTTCTCTCTTTTATTTGTTCCTCTTATGATGTGCAGTTGCTGCTGTTGTTTAACCCAGTTGTAACAAACTGGAGTCACTGAGCTGAAGCGTAGCATCCAGGTTATAATGCTATGTGGTTATTTCTGGAGAGAGTGAGTCAGCGGTCGAGTGATAATTCTTGCTAGCATGTGACAAGGACTGTGAGTTTACATAAATATGGGTGTCTGTGATATGTGGGTCACCGTAAAGCAGGAAAACCCTCTGGCTTCCTCTGCCAGCACCCAGACCTGTTTCCTATTCTATTTTTTCCCTCTTCCTATCTTTTTTATTTGCTGTCATGTTTCATATTTCATAGATTTTCCTTTTATTTTATTGTTTTTTGGAAGTTCTGTCAAAGACTTCTCTGTTCTAAGCTTTGGCATGCATCTTTTAGAAATACCGTTTCTCTTGCTGTAAAAATAGAAAAGCTTCAAGGCATTTTTTGTTTTTGGAGAGGGTAGTTAAAAAAGATATTGAACTGAAAAACACAAGAAAGTGGACGTTTCATTCGTAGTTTATAATACAATTATTAATCTGTTTCAATAGGCAGCATATTTTTGTTGGATTTAATTCACTAAACACCTAAAATGTTACAAAAATCAATAAATGCTGATCGTTAACATTTGTTTATCTTCAAACTTGAGTGCATATAGTTTTTGTGTTCAGTCCACTCGGTGTACCTGATCATTTTCACAGGAATGTTTTTCGTTTGAACCACATAACACTGACATATCAATCATTCAAGAGTAAAAACGTACCTATTTCAAAGGATGAACCAGTGTTTTTTACACATTTAGACATTTTTATAAATCGCTGAACCTATTTCTCGTTTTCCTGCGAAATTATAAAGGAATTCTGGATGATTTTACACTCTTTCACAGTACTGTATGTAGATAACTTGGTTCTTTATGAATATTCAGATGCAGTTTTCACCGGTGTCGACAGGGTGTATCTGAGGTGGCTACACAAAATACAAATCTTATATCACGATAATAAGAGTGTAGTAAGACTGAGGCATGCGAGGACTTTTCATCAGGATTAGGTAACCATAGTGATCTTGGTTAAAATATCAATGTCTTTTATCTCGTATGATTGGAACCTCGATTTGCTGAATATTTTGTTGAACAGAAGTTAGCGGGCCCCAGTTGGGCAAAGACTCGAAAAGAGATGATGAAAAAAGATTTATTGCAACTTAGATCTTGAAGGGGGTTGTAAGCCATCAAGGGAATGGCTGCCTGGACAGAGAAGTGCTGAAGGCATAGGTAGAAGGACTGCTCCAAAAAACTGCCAGCAAGGGCAGGGATTGGATTGGAGTGGAGGAAAAGGAGGGATGGTGGAGTTCCAGCAGATGGCATAATCTAGGACTTGCTGTCTGTGAGGCATATTGGAGATCTCAGCAAGTGCAAGGACCAAACTCTCATGCTAGAAATTTGATTTCAATTAAAAGAATTTAAAAACTTCTTATTATGACTGGAGACAGGCTGCAGTAAACAATGGAACCGTGTTAGCATTAAAACAAACTACAACCTTGTATCGTTAGTGCCTAAACATATCCATAAAATACTGTTGTCATTAGATTCTGTCGCACTGCACGACTGAACATTTTTCCAGGCAAAAAATGAATACAGAATAAATTCAGTGTCAGTGAACGTCCAATTGACACGTTCATTATGAAGATAGCTGCAAACTGACAAATACATTAAGAATATTTGCACATTAAATTAACATAAAAGGCAATTTGGCTGAAATTGCAAATAGGTTTTCAACACACTTTCTATGACTTAGGTGTTTGTAATGTCATAGTAAAAATGACTGCACTAGTAGTCTTTTTATTTACTTTGATTGCTTTTTATTTAATGGGGAAGATATTGAGAACATTTAAGTAAATTGCTCGTAATTGATTCGGTGGAATGTGCGTTATTCTTAAACCCCTGCAGGGTCCGCACTGTTTCCATCTTTGTTTCTGTCTCTTGCATTTTGTATCTGCTGACGGAGCTCCAGGCTTCTTCGATATTTTTCTTTTTCATTTTTTTTAAACCCAACTGTAACATCTCTGCTCCGCAGACGTCAGATGAGCTGATCTCTATATCTACCTGCTGTTTCTGTGTCTTTGTGTCTCCAGTCTGGCTTTCCTCTCTCACTCTCACAGTTTTCTATCAGTTTTATTTGGGTTTTATCTCACTGTGCTTGTGTCATTCTTGATCAAATTTTTTATCCATTCTTTTCTCTTTTTTTGCTCAGTATTTTTTTTATTTCTCTCTGTATTTCTGTGTCCTCTTGTCTCTGGCCTCCTTCTCACCCTCCTACAAACCCCCATAAACCTGTAGCTCCCCACCTCACTGCACCAAACTCATCAATATTCTCCACCAGTAAGTGTATTGACCAGACTTGCTCATCTCTGGTCGTCTTGCTGCTGTAATGAAACCCTGACTCTCTTTAAATGAGCACACACACACCTCCTAAAGCTGCTGATCACAGCCCTGCCGTTATCAATACTGTCTGATCAATGCTTGTATTGATGATGGTTTAGTGTAATAACCTCTGGGTTTCAAAGAGGAAGAAGCAGGAGGCAGAAGAAAACTGACCATCTGTCTCTTTTGACAGTTAGAATTCAATTTAAAAATCTTTATTGACATGTGTGTTTTTGTGCAGGATTTTCCATCCATCCATTTTCTAGCCCTGATTCAGTATTCGGGTCTGGGTTCCTTGGGGAACAGTCTAAGGAGAGCTCCATCTCCTCACCCACCTCCTCCAGCTCTTCTGCTGGACAACAAAGCCTTTCCAAGTCAGTCAGGAGACATGATCTGTTCAGCGTGTCCTGGGTCTGCCCCGGGCTTTCCAACTGGTAAAACTGATACAAAACACCTAGGGTGTGTCCACGAAGCATCCTGGTCAGATGCCTAAACCACCTCAACTGTGTCGCTTTGATGTGGAGGAGCAGTCTTTATACTCTAAGCTCCACCTGAAAGACTCAGCCCCTCAACCTAAGGCTAAGCTCAGGACCTCTTCAGAAGAAGCTCATCTCTGCTGCTTGTATTCACTCTTATCCTTACAACAATAGACTGGTACCAAATACACTTTCCCATTATTTGTAAAAAAGACCAACAAGACTGGGGAAGCACCTCATTCCCAACCATGAGTGGGCATTCTGGCTTAGATGAAGTGTACAACTTGATGAAGCCAGCAGGGCCAGGTCACCCACAGAAAGCAGACATGTGAACCTGAGGTCACCAGATCAGAAAGCTCCACACTGAAAATCTTTGACAAAGGGCAAAGGGATGATGTCCAACTCTGACTGGGAACTAGTCTGCCCCCACTGTATACCAAGCTCTCCTTATGGTTGCACAGGTACTGAATAGTCTGTAGCAATGGGCCAGACGATCCATACACCAAAGCACTCCACACAGAACACCACCCCAGGGACTTGTTGAACACAAATCACATGGAGAGCGATTGGGCAAAGTCCTGCACACCCTCCAATAACTTTGAGAGGGTAAAGAGAATTCTGTAGTAAAAGTAATGAAAAAAGTACATTTGATTCAATATTTTATGAATCTGTGTAATTTACCATCTGTGTTTTTTTACACTGACTGAAATTCACCAAATCCTCTAGCTATACAGTTATACTGCTCATTTGTCATGCTATCATCTGAAAATCCCCATACCAGTTTACAAAATTTATTCTCATTCAAGTCGAATAAGTGCATTTCACAGTGTTGAAAATATCAATTTAATAATCTTCACAATTATTATGACTAGTCAGAAAAATATCTTTATAAGCATTGTTATTCCCCAGAACTTTTATCTATCCTCTTTTGAGAAACTATGATGAAAATAAAAACGGAGAAAACTGTTCACAACAAAATGTTAAACCTGCAGTCATGTTTCTTCCTTAATTTTTTTTTGATTGATTTCCTTACAGCAGGCTTGTGAGCCTTTAATTCAGAATTACATTGAAAATATTTTTGTAGAAAGCAGAAATAGGCTGTTTGCAAATGTTTTGTTTTGAACACTTTTTTTTTCCTTATTAAACATCCATTTATATTCAGAAACACAATGCTGAATTCACCTCCAGCCTGAATGGATGTGTGTAAAAAAGACACAGCTGGAGAGAGACAAAAAGAGAAATATGCACGCACACACACACACACACACACACACACACACACACAAACAAACACTGACGGGTGCCTCTTATCTTCTAAACAGCTTGAAGAAGCACAGGGAAAAAAGTGTGTGTGTGTGTGTGTGTGTGTGTGTGTGTAGACCTGAGGCAGTGTAATCAGTCTTAGTGAATTTGAGTCCCTGCAGTTTCCTCTCAAGGTCACAATATGAACTCTGTCGGCTCTGACTGACTGTCCGCTTTACAGTCAGTGGGACTGTTACAGGGCTGCTGATGACATCATTAACACTGTGACATTATAAAAAAAAAATCATCTTCCACCACAGATCATGCTTCTTCCAGCCCTGCCTTTCTGTCTGCTGGCATAGCTCTTTGGTTACTATGCATGTGTGCATGCAGATGCTTCACTGGTTGCTGTTCTTCAGGGAGGTGAACTTCCAGGTCTCCTAACTCATGAATGGCTCCAAAGGGAGCAGTCTATACATGATGAAAAATCATCTTCGCTGTCATGATTTACAAATACTAGAACTGTATGATTCAGGATACTTAGTTAAGTTTGAAATGCAGGTTTTCATACAGAAAAAATCTCATGTTAATAGCAACCACAATAGTTCCATAACAGTGTTTAAAATCATATTAGAATTCTGCTGCTGCTGCTGTTGTTTTGTGATACTCTGAGTCTGAAATGTAATGTCTTCTAACATGTGAATGATGCTGTGCAGCTTTACAGTCATGTCAAAAAGAAAGTTGTCTCAGGTTTCTCTGCAGTACCCTTTGCTTCATTATCTTGGAAAACAATCTTTGTTTGACTGTTAGTGTGTCTCTGATCACTCTGAGGAATTTTGGCCCACTCATCTTTACGCGTTACTTGTTTGACATTCTGCAGTTCTCTTAAGGTCCCATCACAGAATTTAAAGTCTCAGCTTTCACTAGACTATTGCACTTTGAGTCTTTTTTTCCAGCTATTATCTTGAAGAGTTTGTGCTGTACTTGGGATCATTGTCATGTTACGTGATCCTACTGTGGCCAAGCTTTAACTGTCAGACTGACGGACTCAGATTTGAATACTTTGGTATAGAAAGGAGTTCATGGTTGAGTCCTGTGGCTTCAAAGCAAGCCCAAATCATCACCCCTCCACCACTGTGCTTGACTGTTGGTATGAGGTGTAGTGCATTATGGCCACACAGCTTCTGATAACCCTTCCAATGATGCCATACTTGTTCAGTCTTCTTCAATTTGTCATTAACTTTATTATTTAACCTGCTAACTGAGGCTTGATGAATCTGAAATGTAGCTTTTGGGTTTTGTTTGCAGTTTCTCTGAGGCTTGGAAGTTCTGACCTCTGGGTGAAAAATGGAAAGACAAAAACTTCTGCTTTTATAGAGACGCTTATGTTTGCTGATTATGCGAGTGCTGATTAGCATCACTGGTTGGTGTTGGCTGGTACTCAACCTCTTAATTCCTCTTAATTGGAAGCATTGTTTTTCACAGGAGTGCATAGAGTACTCTGAAAACTGACTTTCTCACATGACTGTACATAAGATAACTTTCACTGAATGTCTACTTAATACCATGAACAGACCATCTAGCACTATAACACATATAGCAGCATACTCTTCAAGTAAGGATAAATTGTTGCGATATATCCAATAGTAAAAAGTCATAAAACGACTTCTCAGTCAGTTTTGGCACAGTCTAGGCAGCTTTACTCTCACATTCTGACTGTCAATGTCAATACCAAGGTTCAAGGGTAAAACAGTTAAAGCTTTTCATTTAAAACTTCATCATAAACCAAAACTTTGTGTGAAATAAATGTTTCATTGACAAAAACAAAAAATATAATTTTTCTTTTGTCCACTTACAAAACTGACTAAAATAAAAATAATATTTGTAGAAAGTGTCTTCAGTTTGATTTTTGTTAAAATTTGTAAACCTAAAAGTATGAGAAGGCGTTTGTGGATTTTTAATTAGACCGAGGTTTCCACATGATTGTGAGTAAAAAGAAATTTTTTAAAATACCCTTTCTAAACCTCCGCTGACAAATATCCTCGTATAAGAATTAAGATTAAGAAAACATTCAGCTAAAATGAGCAAACACGCATCTCAAATTGAAAAACAAAAATGAAATAAATATTTTAAAAAAAACTTGCTGTGCAATAACTAATATTTCTGGTGAAACTGACTCGTTTGGCTCTCCCGCTGGTTTGCTGACCCCTGTGCGTGTCTGCTCTGTCACTGCCATCAGCCTGCTTCTTTATACATCTGTTTCAGTGGTGCTCGCAATTTGTTTTCACACTCTGACTCACGTACCGCTGCCTCATCTCTCGCCCTGGTTGAGTTATGTGATCAGTGCTGTGTGTTTGCTTATTTGGCTTCTGCGTGTTTGTTGGCAAGATTACACAAACATGGCCGAGCCAGATTTCATGATGGTGGAGAGATGCAGTGTGATCAAAGGAAGAATCCGTTGAATTTTGGTCCTGATCAGTTTTTCATAAGCTTTATAAATAAGGCACTGGCATCGGTGGAAGGTGCAATCTCTGTGTGATTTGTTGGTTTACTGTCTCTGTTTCAGTATGGGCCACTGGAATACTCACCTTTTTGTTCTTTCTGTTTCAGCGGTGGTCAGTGCCATCCCGGTGCCAACCCTGGACTCCTCGCAGTATCCCGGGATTCTGCCTTCTCCTTCGTGTGGCTTCACTCACAACAAGTTTAGCCTGAGACCAATGCCTTTCCCCAGCCTGACTGTGGACAGAGGATACACACCAGGTACTTTAATGCCATCACTATACTTCTAATAGTACTGCTGCAAAAATAAGCCTGAAAAACTGCCACTGCACAGACAGCAGGTAGCTCTGTGGCCAGGAGGCAATGAAAGGTGTGACAGAAAGCTCTGAGGTCTGCTTTCTACACTTTCTTATTTCCATGTGATATATTTAGATTAACCTTTATTTTATGTTGTGCCAACAACATAAAATAAACTGCTGTGGTTTGCATGCACAGCAAAGCAGATTTCTTCCTATGTATAGTAATAACTGAGCACTGGAGCCAAGAAACACGATGTTGGTTACCAGTGTTAGTTCACTGGATTTGACTGTCGATACAAATTTCTTCTTTTGGCTGTCCAGCAATCATGTCATTACAGGTCTACATTTACAAATGTAGAGGATGTCCTCATTCTGAAGGACTTTTTCATTATTAAAAGATCATCTTGGTAGTTAAGACATCTAAAATTTATAAGCTAATCAGTGACACCAAGTAAATTTTAGAAAATAAAATATTACAAATATTACAGTTGTTCTTATGGGAGTGACAGCTGCAATAACATTGCAGGTAAATCGCTTTGTTGTACATTGAACGTGACACATGAAACAACCAAAGCAAGAACATGATATTGCACTCGCAAGAGGGTGATGAAATGAATGTAACATATTTGGATTTTTATTGAATCGTTCTGAAAAAAAAACATATGATGTTCATAGCTGCTGTATATGTGGTGATGTTCATTTTAGTTCAGTGCCACACGCTAAGGGCGAGATACAGACATGCAGTATAATCATGGTATAAGTTTGTCAACGAAACATGAAACGTTAAATATTTTTATCATTATTATTATTATTGTTTATTCGTAAATATTTTTCAAGCCAAATCGCTGAATTAATGTTAGCTTAACTAGCTAGCCTGTAGATGCTTGAATGTATGACAGACACCTGTTACATAAAAATCAATGGTTGTTTGTATTTGCTAACCTCTGTGTAAAATCAAAGAGCCATACTTATTTAAAATTAAAATCTGGTGCCAAAGTAACAGTGATCAAATAGTGAAAATTTGAATGGCAGCAGTGAGGGGGCGGGGCCTAACGATTTGTCCACTATGTAGCTGATAGCACTATCTTACCTACCTATATTAGTACAACTATATGAGAGAAAAATCTGAGCACATTATCTTGCTACATCTGTATATGCTAATATTACTACAAGTTGTTATGCATGTAGAACTGTCATAGATGGAAAAGTTACATGTTTACTTCTAACTCTCTGCCCACTGTTCCTTTCCTTTATCTCCCTGTTGTATTCAAGTCTCAGTTTGCTGCAGAGCTAAATGGTAAACGGCATGGTGGGGAGCAGTAATTCAATAATTGGCTAATTCCTGGTTGGCTCGTATCAGTGATTTAACAACAGCAGAGAGGCAAGGAGAGGCTTCAGAGTCAGTAGACGGCCTGACACACCGCAAGGGTTGATCGCTGTTGGCAAAACACACAAGAGCGGAGGCGGGTGGGTCAGCTAATGATGGAGACAGGCAAATATAATGAGAAAGCTGCTAATGAAGGAAACGAGACATACACGCAATGAGAACTCTGCTGATTATAAAGGAAAAGACAGAAGATTAGGGCCAGTACAAGTCAACTATGTTCCCCAAATAACACAGATAGTAGCGATACCCAATCAGGGAGCTTTAGGCTCTGTTGCTATGTGGCTAATTAAACTTAGACATTGATCCCTGTAGAACTTAGATAAATTTAAGTCAATTCATTAGCACGCTAAAACACTGAATTCTCCTGAATCTTGATGGTTACACCAGCATGCTCTTTGAATCCAAATGATCCAATTCATCTACTTTCTGCTCTGAACAACTTAATGTTTATGTACTTTATAGCTCTCCTCTTTTTCAAGTAGATGTTAGTCATCATCTCAAAGTCTTCTGGAAGAAGAATCCTTTGGAATATTTTAGGAGGATATTTCTGTACATCCTTTCATGCATTTGGTAGCCCTGGACATGATCACAGAAGCTGTGTGGTGTGACTGAAAGAGTTCCACCATGTTCCTATTACCATGCCATATCATGTCACATGACAATATTTTGGTCATCTATTTTTTCTCTTTTTAGTCCAGGCTTACATTGTGTGTTCACTCTGTGCTAACCCTAGCTCATGTCCATAACCCTAACCCAAGTAGAAGCACTTTTTTTGGGGGGGGCAGTAGTTCGTGTAACTTATCAGATAGACTGATTATATTTTTTCCTGATTGCCAACATGTATATGGAGCACATTTTTTTTTTAAATGACATTGTAATAAATCCACGGCAGACCCGACAACAGTGCAACTCCGCGGCCCTCCTCCAAGGAGTAGGTATGGGTGCTGAGGCAGGCTGCGCCCTGGCTGACCTCACCCTGGGGGCCAGCACGGGGTCCTGAACAATCCTGACCTCCTCCGGTGGGAGCAGCGACAATGTCGGACAGGACCTGGTCCGAGCGGCCAGGCCCTCAATCACCTGCAAGTGGTGCTCGGTCCGGTCCTGCAGCTACTGCCGCCTGCTTTCGTTGCATGGCCGCGAGCTCGGCCACCATTTGGGCCAGCGTCCTGGGTCTGCCGCGCCCCCCTCCTGGGTTTCGACACCACTGTAATAAATCCACAGCAGACCCGACGACAGTGCAATGCTTTTCAGCATGTTTTATTCTTGCACGGTTGCTATATACACACAGTTAGCTGCAGCTTGCTCTCTCGCCGCCAGCCACACACGCTAACAACAACAACACCCTTGACAGGACCCAAAGCCGGCGGGACATGATTGCGGATGCTGTGCAGGTGCGTCCGCCTTCCCTGCAACGGCACCGCAGACCACACCCTGCCACAGACATATTCTAATAGTACAGCGTTGTGGTTACAACACGTTCTCATCCCAAAACGTAACACACCGACGCTTTTGACAAATCATCAGTATGTTACGCTTTTGGCCACCCAACACGTCTCTATGTTACGTGGTCGAAAACATGAGAACCGTTTGGAATCAATCTACATATGTACATTTAAAAAAAAAAAATTGTCATCATGAATCGCTTTGGACACCACTATCTGACACGACTACGGTTGTGGTTAACATTAGGATTAAGATTCGGGTTAGGGCTGGATCGTGTGTTACCGCCGGGAGCGTCATTCTGATGGATTCCATCCACAATCCGGAGTGTATCATAGGGCCGCGGACGGTTACCTTTCGTGTAATATGTGACGCCTCGGGAGTGAGAACGGAATCTGTTAAGGTTAGGTTCATCACCAATGATGGTATAGACCTCACTGGGTTAAATTAAAGGACTGTAAAGCTAGATTTATGTAAGCTATAGTTTTCCTACTGTAATTGCTAATAAAAATTATTTTTTTCCAACAATATATTAAACAAGTTCAATTCAATTCAGTCAGGTTCTATTCTATTTATATAGTACCAAATCATAACAACAATCATCTCAAAGTGGTTTTTGTTGTAATGTAAAGACAAAACCCCAACAATCTCACAACTGTCTATGAGCAAGTAAATGGCAACTGTAGGAAGGAAAAACTCCCTTTTAACAGGAAGAAACCTCCGGCAGAACCAAGCTCAGGGAGGGGCAGCCATCTGTCGCTGGTTCGAGATGAGGAGAGGGAGACAGGACAGTTGTTAATAATTAGAGAGTAGTAAGGAAAAACAAAATGAACCACCTGTTTTTGTTTGTTTGTTTATTTAGTTTTTTCATATCATTATTTCAGCAGGTGTTTTTGAGGGGTTTAGTAAGTGAGTCATGTTCATGTCCTTTTACGAGATTTTTCAGTTGTAGATATTGAAAAATGTATGCCTCAGACTTTATTCCTCAGTACTTTGAAAGATTTGATAACATCAGACTCATAATCTTTTCAAGGCCTTTGAAGGTGCAGCGAGTAAATGTAAGTGTCTGCTCTTCCTGGCAAATATGGTTACCCCACACTGGGCTGTACTGACACATAAACTTCGGTTCTTTTAAATATTTCCTCATGTCATATAAGGTTAAGCAGATTCTTACTTTAAAGAAGTTGTGCTGCCTGGTTGTAAAGAACATTTCAATGCCATCATTTATTTCATATTTTAGTGTCCTTGCTGTAGTCTCCATTTATTACCAGAACACACAGAGGCTACAGTTTATTTTCTTTTATTTAAACCAGGATATTAGGTTTGCCTCATTTCCTTGAGTCCCTGCACTGTACAGTTACACTAACACTGGTGAATTTAACATTTTAACTAAGTCCCTACAGTCTAAATGTCTAAATATAAAGTTCCTCAAATAACCATCTTCTAATTTAACATTTACATTCCTGTGAGTTTGCCAAATGAAACAAATATTGTGTTTTATCATAAAAATGTTCAGTTTCTTGCTGTTTATTTTTTCCCTCAAAGGCATTTGGCATTTACAGTATTCAAGTGTATTCATGAAGACCTGCAGGTTACTATTTTAAAAAATCCAGTATTTTTTGCAGCAAATTGTTATGGAGAATGTTACCAACTTTCCTCCTGATAGAGGAGGTAATGTTGTATTTCAATCTGGAGATAATGCAGAGGTATTTTCTTGAAAACCTTCCTAATGAGTTGTGATAACACATGAACTAGCTTCATGGAAAAACACAAATTATTGTTAGCTTTCTCCGCTTCTTCTCATCCTTCTCTCTGAGCTTTTTGAAAGTCTTCCAGTCTTCCATTTTTATGTCTCGGTCCCCTCTTGTCACTGTTTTCCTCCCCCTCTCATTTTACTTCTTAACTGCTCTCACGTTCCTTCTCTCGGCTCTCCCTCCACATTCTCCTTCTTGTCTCAGCTGCTTAATGAATGCACAACAGCTCTACATACAATAACCAGCTTTCCAATGTTCTCTCTGATCAAACTGGCTGTAGCTACACAAGCAGGAGTTTCATCTCTCATGACATACGAGTCGTGTTTCTGCACACTGAAGATTTTTTTTATTGTCTTTTCCTTTAACAAGAAGCTCTTCTCCTTTTTTCCTCTCATATGTGTCTTTGACAAGATAAAACAGGGTTTCGCACAGTGTGGAGAAATTCATCCAGCAGAGAAGCACCAGCATGAAGCTTCTCATTCAACAAGAAATAGAATAAAACTAAGACTTGGCAGGGTTTCTCTTCGCCTGGGGAGGAGATTGGCATTTTAAATAAAGTGTTAAATTATACAGATGAGATTTATTGCATTTTAAAGATGACTGGATAAATAACAAGCTGTAACTTTGTAAGAGAAAGACAAACATAGTAACAGCAACACAGTAGTGGAATTTCAACAAGTTTAAGGCCCAAATTTACATGTTCCCTCTGGCCTGTTGTGATATTTATTACTACTTGAGTGTAAAGATGTCTGCTTTTTAAAGGATAATGGACAATTAGTAGATTGTACTTGCCTTGTAGTGCCAAAGAATACAATTAAAATTCAGCAGGATCCCTTTCCAGAATTTATAACCCTGTTACTCAGACTTGTTGTGATTAGTTTGTCTTTTCTCTGACCGTTCTTTTGCTCTTCATAAATGGCTAATTGGATGTTTTGTCTCATCTCTCAAATTCCCCTCCCTAACATTTCTCATCACTTCTTAACTTCCAACCGAATTTTTTTTAACCTCCTTCCTGCTTAACATCCTACATCCCTTTATCTCCTTCTCCATCCTTAGCTATGTCCACAGACGCCTCCTCCAATCCTCTCCTCCAACAACAGCCTCCACCACAGCAGACTGCTCCTCTCCTCCCCGGTTCCTCCGCCCCACCTGGGGAGCTCGTTCCCACGATAGGCCCAGTCCCAGGTGCCCCTGCAGCGCCTGCAGCGGCAGAGGAGGCCCAGGGTGGGAGCGTGGGTCGGACCATCCCGACAGCCTGCGTGCGGCCCACCCACCCACTAAGAAGTTTCACCAACCCACTGCTGCCACCACCCATGGGGACCATCGACCCCAAGGTGTACACTTCTATGTTGCCACAGTCCAGTGAGTACAGCTGCTTAATACATGTGTTATGACTGATAATGTAGGCTTTCCCCTTATAATGTTTAACACCAGGACTGATTCTAGTGTTCTCGGCAAGAATATTTTCCCTGGAATCAGGATTTAAAAATGCTTAAATTTCAGTCTAAATTGTTCTTCCATCTTTATCTTTGACTTTAGATGATTCTGCTGGAAGTTTCTTTCTGTTAAAAGGGAGTTTTTCCTTTCCACCACTCCACCAAATAATAACAGCAGTTGCTTCAATGTGCTTTCTTTTGTAATGTAAAGACCCTACAATGATACAACAAACTCTTCTCTCCTGGTTCACACGTGGTGAAGTTGAGAGCAGAGGAGAGAAACTAGCATGACCACAAAAGGACAACAAAATAAAGTAGAGACTGTTACACTGACCTGAAATAAAATGAGTGCACGTAGGTGAATAGCATAAAATATGTTTTGATTTAGTATATTCATTTTCTTTCCACCTTGAATTTCTTGGAGGGGTACAAAGTTCCATAGCTGTGGCAGACCACGCAGCCAATCTGCAACAAAACTCTATAAAAATAAACAAGGGA
>VVHJ01032443.1:14970-29582 GCA_015107715.1 Tylochromis polylepis
AAAAAAAAAAAAAAAAAAAAAAAAAACAAGGCCCCCCCCCCCCCCCCATATGTATTTGTAAAAACAACATTGATAAAGTTTTTATAAAGAAGATAAGAGTAATTGTAGTAATGGTAATTGTGATGTGAAGCTGTGAATTATGTAGAATATATGTGTAGAATATGTGTTTAAATTTCAAATTATAATTATTAATCAAAGCGCTTATGCTCTGTTCTTTTGCATTAAAGTATCTGGAATTCATATTAATTCCAACTTATGTATATTTACTGTAATCAAAAGGTCTTTGAATCCTTCATAGTACAAAGTGTATCATTCCTTTACTGAACCACGAGGAGGACAGTAAGTAGAGTTTGTCTTGTAATGATGACGCTTTTTTTTTTAATTCCCCTGTTGCTTTGCATCTGCAGCCATTGCCTGAGCTGCAGCCTGTTGCTGATTGGTTTGTCAGATTCCAGTGACTTTGTGTTTAAGCTTGGTTCTCTCCAGTGAGCCTCCGTGCTTTGTTTAATATTTTATTCAGGGAAGTTAAATGCATTAGCCTCAGGCTTCTACACTGTGTGTGTGTGTGTGTGTGTGTGTGTGTGTGTGTGTGTGTGTGTGTGTGTGTGTGTGTGTGTGTGTATTTGTAGACAGATATACTGTAACTGGCCTTGACATTAGCCAGAGGGTTGGATCTGATCTGGACAGACCTTCCTCTGTTCTTTCTTTCACGTTTTATGTTACCTGTCGGTTTCTCCATATTCCATATATCAAATCTCGCTCTCTCTCACTCTTGCTCTCTCGCTCTCTCAGGCATTATGTTTGACCAAAAAAAAATATTTGGTCTCATGGGAATCAGAGCCCCCTCTGATTCTTTTTACTTGTGTTCTCAGTCACTTAACCATGTTGGATTGAAATATCTTAGAAATATGAGCTGGGTTGAAATTTTTCACAGTTATCCAAGAAGACCAGAAAATGAAACCTCCCGGCTTTGCTCAGTACCTGATTTTTCACAATGTCTGTCATCAAAACTTATTTTCGTGGCTTCCTGGCAAGGAATTCAAGCAACAAAGAGGCTGTGAACCCGTCTGTGTAGTTGTTGAGTCCTGTCATGTCTTAAAGACCTCACAGTATGATATTATTCCAGTAAAGAAGTTCACTCTCAGACTGCAGGCTTACTTGTGGTTCTAAAGCTAGAAAGGAGGGCAGAGGCTTCAGCTGTTAGGACCCTATCTGTAGAACCAGCTCCCAGTTTGGGTTCAGGACAGCTGTAACAACGCTGTAACAGGCCCCAAGGTAGATACCCAAGCAAACACAGTGTCTCGCTTTCTCCCTCTCTTTCTCTCTCTTATGAACACACACACACACACACACACACACACACACACACACACACACTGTGTATAACAATAATCAACAATAACTGTAGCATCTTTCCAGCTTCCGATCAGCACCATGGACAGCAACTTGGGAACATAAGTTTATCCCTATGATTTATATTCATGGCAGCTTCTTCAACTAGACAACCACGAGCTGAAACAGATTTAACCTCGCAAAAGTCAGTAAACACAACTGTAACATCTATCATCATGGAAAAAAAGAGATTATTAACCACAGATCATCACAGGCTGACTGGGCCAGTTCAACTTAACGAACAAGTACATTAATTTAGTTTTTCTTTTTGTTTGGCTTGTTAAATATCATTCACAATGCGACTGTGAGCCCAAGAATGAATTGCCACATAGCTGACATCAACTGGTCACAAGCCTTTTCCGTAAATGACAAATTTTCCACAAATTTCCACAACTGTTTTTTTGTTTTTTGTTTTTTCAGTAGGTTCGGGAGAAAGACACCTTCTCTACTTTGAAAAGTCAAACTTTCCATTTTGGCAAAGCTAACAGTTATGGCTGGCTCAGGTTAATCATCGCTTAGTTATGCTGCTGTAGGCTCTGGGTGCCAGGGAGACTTCCTGTAATGCACTGAGCACTCTGCAGCCACTGTTAATAGCATTAACTTTTACTTACTCTCTTCTATACTTTGTGGGTTGTCCTGTTTGCTGTTCCTGGTCTCTCTCTGCTTCTCTTTTATGCTTCTCTTTTGGCTCAAACCCCAACCTTCTACCTGAGGTCTCTTCTTGTGAAAACAGATCTTCAGATTCTTATCCTTCTCGGTCTAATGTTGTAAGGCCTTTGCTTTGTGATATAAAGCGCCTTGAGACAACTGAACTGGCACTATGTCAGTGAAATAGAATTTAGTTGGAGAGGCGATCGAGCCGTCAGAACTTTGCAGGTGGCACTAAAGTGAGTTGTCAATCAGAGGTCAATCACTTGGCTCAGGGATGAGATGAGTACCTCAGCACCTGCCCATCTGACATTATTTCCCTGTCGTTGCTACAAGTCACTGAACTTTATTGACTGTCTCCAGTCTCGTCACTCCCGACTTCTGCCCTTCTGAGCTTGATCAGCAGTTTCATCATGAATGTCTGTGCCCTACAATAAAGGTAAATAATGTCAAAGTAGCTACTTTAATTTCTAATAATCAGGACTACTCCCAACCGAATTTTTAAAGCTCTGGTTAATATTAGATTGCACATCACTATGTGCTTCTACCATGTCCTTTTAAAACTTATAAGTCCAGAAAGTGTTCCCCATGAGACACGAGAAAATGAAGTATACTGGAGTTAAGAGCACCACTCCTCTTAGACATTCCCTTATTCCCTCTCGGTTTTCTTTACTTTTTTCTTTCTTTGTCCTTTGTCTCGCTTGTTCACTGTCTTTTTTAGATCTTTCTGTCCCTCTGCGCCTCATCCTGTCATACTGTCTCTGGTAGCCTGCAGCAATGAGGAAAAAAGCTGCTTACAGTACATGTGATCCCTGGGCTCTGTTTGTATGTGTGTAGCTGTACTCGTTGTGCATTCCCTCTTTCGTTAGGTGTGTATCACCTCTGTGTGTGCGTGGGTGTATACAGTTCCATTATGGCTCTGTTTACATGCCCAGGTGGCCTCAGATTAACATTGATTTTTGGCTCCTTGAAACCTTTCGCTGAGAAATCGCGAGCCTGAGGCGACAACTCCAAGAGACCTGCCGCTCGCCCCGTGACCCTGCCCACCCTCACTTCAGCCCCCTCCCTACAACAGAGCCTCAAAGCCAGGCAGCACTACCTCTATTCCCCACCCCCCCTCCAGGGAGAAAAAACATACCAGTGAGCGATGGCTTTTGATGTTCATTGTTGGTCTTGTTTGTGTTTTTAGCCAGGTCTGAATGACTCCCTGGGTGAAAATAATGAGATGTTTTCATGGTATAATTGGATTGTTTGGGTGAGACAGAAAAAGAGAGAGGGGAAGAGAGAGCATGTGATGGAGCATGTGTGAGATGATGTAGTTTTCTTTAGATCAGGGGTGTCAAACAATGCAGCCCAGGGACCAGAACCTGTGCACCAATGGGCTAACTGGAGGGGTTTGTAAAACATGAAAAATGCAATGAAGTCAGTAATTGCTGACTTTTTATTTTAGTAAAATTGACTATTATTGTTGGTATGTTGATGCCAGCATTAATCTGCTAAACAAGAGTAAAAATAAATAAAATATTTAATTTAAAAGCATTTCTAGATTTAAAATTCTTTCAAACATCCTAAAGGCGTAAAATAAAATTGTTGTTTTACTTACAAAATTTCTACATGTGGAGATTTTATGCCTTTCTACTGTGATCTGTAAAGTTAAATGTGGGTCTCATAGCAACAGACTCCATGGATGTGGAAAAACTGAAACTGTACATCTTGGGCTTTTTAAAAATACTCAGTAAAATGTGTATTCCTCCAACCTTCACTGTGGGCTGCTAACCAATGATTGACATCATAGTCGCTTTTATGTACAGTTTATGCTCAACTCAAAGATGAAAGACTTTAGAAAGCAGGACTTCTGATAGCAGTACATCTCAAGCAAGAGGTCCAAGGAGACTGGTTGGCCACCACTGGTGACTAGAGAAAAATGTGTGTTTCCTGAGCTGTTGGCAGGTGGTTGGTGGCACTTGATAGGTTAAATTGGTTGCAAAGAGGTGTATGGTACTGTGTATTGTTTTAGTCACTGACAGATTGCTGTGGTTGCCCCCAGTTCACATGGAAGACACCAGCATGTCTTTAAGCAATCAGCAACTACTCGCCAAATGGGAGCGAAAAGAAAACTGGAAACTGAGACCATTCAGTTGTAAAAGTTTTGCATCAAGAGGTACGACTTTTAGTTTGTAGAGCAATGATATCCATTTCCTGTCTGTGTCACACTTTTAATTTAATTGGATTAATTACCACTCTGGGAGTCGTTGGCAAATGTTTGCAAGCAGGTAGGTGTTTTCCATGGAAACTATGAGTGACTGCAACTATCTGCTAGCAATCAAAACAATGACACAGGTTTTTGGTGCAGCACCCAGTTACAGGCAACAACACTGAGCCCAGCCTCTTGGCCACTGGTCATGGAATACACATTTTTTCCTGCCAACCAGAGGTTGCCACAGGACTGCTGACAGGTCTCTTGGTCTGCATGATGGAGGCTTAAACTAGTGTCTCCATTATTAATGAGTTCAGCATTGTAAATCCAACCTCCTTCAGGCTTCTTTCTTGTAATATCCATGTTGCATCTATCAAAACAATGTGTTTGAATCATAAGTGAATGCTGTCAGCAGCTTCTATTTCTGACTTTCAGCTGAAGCAGACCACAGAAACCTCCACCGCTCTGCTCACTCATTTTATATCACTTTATAAATTGAGACCTTCTTCTCTTTTTAAATCGAGTCTCCAAAGCCCATCTGCAGACTAAAGTGTGATGGTGGACAGTTATTCACCTAAATTGGCCTGAATGTGCAGTTTAATGCTGGAAGCTGTAATGGGATTGTCTGACTCAGTGTCTGATACTGAGAAAAGACATTACAGCCACAGCTGGAGGCAGACACAGAGCCAGCTGTGATGGATGTTTTTAAGGGTACACCTTCATCTTGCCTCAGAGGAACAGCGTCATTACCAATGAAAAGCTTTGGTGCTTTAAAATGGTTATCTGTAGCAATTGAGTGGTCGTGTTAGGGCAGAGAAAGAAACGTGTTTTTTTTTTAATATTCTCAAATCATCCAATTGATGACTCGTTTTCTAGGGATTGGAATAATTGTTACTCTTCACTATACACAAGCCCTGGTAGTTTATTCTAAGGGTGACGCTCCAGAAAATGTCAGGGGTTGTTAAAGTCATTATGGTTGAATATATAGCAAAAATATATTGGTGCAGTCAAGGAAAAACTAAGAACAGGATCTGAAACGGTGAAACACGGACCCACACTGACAAGTAATTCACGTTATATAATTATTATTTAATCGTCATGCAGATAAAGACAGGTCAAAGCTGTGATCTTGTATTCTTATGACCTTTTACTGGCCATATCATGTTAGAGATGAAAGATGAAGGAAGGAAGGTGGTTTGAAAGACTGTACCTGCAGGCATGCAGAAGTTCTGATGGGGGTGTAGGAGAGGATGGAGGAGGGAAGAGTTGGTCTTCAATCTGCAGTTTGATCAGACATGGTGAGGTGATCAGAATGTGCTCTGAGGCCTTAAAACATCAAAGGCTTCATACTCACTTTGTAATATTCAAATTAGAAAGTTTAAGGTACTTCAAGTCTGATTTTACAGAAGCCAGTTTTTACCAAAAAGACAGGAAAATAGGATTAACAAAATGTGATTAAGGGGTATGAAAAATGTAAATGAGATGAGATTTACTCACAAAAAATCATATTGAATCTTTTTATGAGGTAATAACTTATCAATAAAGTAGATTAATATAATCATAGACTAAAACAATATTACAGGGTAGTAGGCTGTTATCGATATTTTGAGATTTTGTCATTATGTATAGATGCTAAGAGAAATTGATGTGAAGTAAAAAATTATTACTAAATCAGGAGACTAATTTAGATATTTATCAATGCACTAACTTTTGACAGATATTGTTACCGTATCAGTAATAATATCATAATGTTATAAATCGCCCTGCGATAGACTGGTGACTTGTTGAGAGTGTACTTGGTGTTTCGTCTTAGGCTCGTCTGGGATAGGCTCATATGAAAATGGATGGATATTACACAAAAGGAGAAGCACAGTTTATACATAAACCAAGTTAGGAAAAAGTTACATAAAACAAACAAAGGAGCTCAAATAACACAAAGTAGAACACAATGTAAAAAAAGGAACAAATGTATGAGTGAGGACAGACTTTGCATTTCTATCCCTGCGGCTGAGAGCTGAATCAGTCTGCCTGTCCAGTAAGTGGTGCTGAGGGTGGTCAGGGTTTCCATGATGGATAACATTTGACTTCCTCTGCACGACAGCCACAGTCATTTGGATGATCTTTGCATCAGCTGATGGAGGAATCCAAATAATGTATTGATTCAAACTGAATTCAGACTCAACCAAATCCATCTGCGCTTATTTAGTTTCGGCATACTGCCAGAAATAAATAAGTGCAGACTGAAATAGCCATCTCCTTTAGACAACCAGATCCCTGACTGAATTATGGCCAGCTCTGAATATAAACCACTTCCTGTTTCAGACTTCCTATCCAAATCTTGAATAAAAACTAAAAAAACTATGATGGCAAGTCAAGATTGTAATATACTTATATAATAATATAGAAAGATAAACTTAAGATATTAAAACAGTATAAATAAATTCTAGATAAATTGCCAGAAGTCCACATTTTAAATTTAAATATAACTTTGAGATGGTATTTGCTGTTTTTGGGCCTCTTTTAAAGTGTAGTGATTAGTCAGTTTTGTTGTATTCCCATTTTTTGTTTTCCCACTAATAATAATAATAATAATAATAGTTTTACTGTTAATTGGGTTTTTTTCCTTCTACACTTTTTTTTTTTTTAATTTCTTTTCATCGTAGAAACTGACCTCCATATAATTCCAGTAGAAGAAAATGATTCTACGCCTTGGATCACAAAAATCATTGGTCAGGTAGCTAGAGACACACATGGGTCAAACCAGACAGAAAATGTGAAAAAAGGTAAACAAGCAGACAAAGAAACATAAAACTTTTCTATGAAACAGATGAGACGTCGTCTGACTCCCTCCAGAGATGCGATATCTTCTCAAAGACACTTTTTTTTTGTTCTCAGGATCAATAACCCCGCCCCTTCAATCTTCATCTCCTATCGCTGTAAATCTTTCCATCTTTGCTTTCGACCCAAAAGCAGACACAGACACCTCTGATGTGACCCCCGGCGGGCATTTCACACCTCCACTCCTGCTTGTCTGGTAAATATATCCACCTCTCTCTGAGCAGACGAGCCATGGGTCCCCCCCACCTCCGCCCCCCATCCCTCTCTGACAAACCCCCTGAGGGTGAGCTAGGCACCGTGAAACTCTCTTTTATGGCTTTCTCCACTGTGGATGTGTAACCTTTGCTTCAGCTTTATACTGCGGCAGCTCATTGTGTTTTTCCACATTTCTTTTTCTTTTTTTTTCTGGAGCTCAGTTCAGTTTGGATTCAGTCTGACAGCAGCGTGCTGAGAAGTCATACAAACACGTTTGGTCGTGCTTCAGTTGGAAATGAAGCTGGCAGCAATTTCTGCACCAGACGTAGAGACATTCAGAGCCGCACAAGGTCAGTATTACTGTGAAAATAAAGTAGCCAGAATGAAAAATACAGACTCAAAGCCACTCTGGTGCCCCTCCAAGGTCAGTACACTCCACAAGTCTAGATAGATGAAAAATGCTAAGCGTATTTATATTTTTAGTTGCTTCCTTCCATCTCTAGTGGGTGGAAAATGCAAAGTTACAGGTGGTCAGGTTCAAATTGTATACACAACCCAGCGTAAATGACATCTGACCATTATGGCCACATTTCTAAAAGATATTTAAAAAATGACAAAACAAGCTCTTCTTCAAAGGAAGAATAAGTAAATTGGAGGATCGGTGGTGTAGCAATCTCAGCTTACACTTATCCCCTTCTTACAGTATAACTGTGCTAGCAATATAAATCAGTTTGACTCATTTGCAAAAAGTGTAGAAATCCCGATAACTGGTTAAAATAACTCCTCTGTTATTTTTAAACACAGTAAGATCAGAGAGCCATGCCAGCATTGAGACTGGCAAACTCACTTGCATGGGAGAGAAGATGAGATCGCTACAAATATCAGCTGGATTTGTCATTCCATAAAGTAAATTTTAAAAATAAATCTAATGAGAAGTCACTAAAATGCCATCATTGCTGAACCAAACAAGCTTACATGTATGTATTTAGTATACTTTCATGTATCACACGGTGAACACAGTGTACTTCCTGAAAAGCGAACACATTTGGACCTAATCCTGGCTGCTGTTGGCTCAGTTATGGCACTGGCTGTTTTCTGTAGTGAACTATTTGAATATTTTAAAGAAAAAGAAAAACAGAAGCTGTGGTTCTGGATGTCTCGAACGGATTTATCGATGTAAATGCATTTCCTTCCAAAGCTCTTATGGTTTATTGAAACCATAAAAGTACCATTAAAAAGTACTGTGATAGCTCTGGTTTCTTTCATTTGTCAGTTTAGCTACAAGTAAAGCCCAGCAGTAAAGTAAAGGTTTTTGTTGACAGTGTGCACATTTTGACACCACTTTTGTTTCTTCCTTCCAATCAATAGTCAACATGACTGCAGTGTTTCTCTAATCCTAAATGAGTTATACTTCCAAAGTCAGTTTTGCTTTTTGAATGTGATAAAAAGGACTTTGCTGCCTTCTTTCCAAATAGTGTATATTCTTTGTTGAGCGTGTGGACAGTTGGTGTTATACATCAGTTGTTGGTACAATTACACATTTTCCCATTTCGTGCTATTATAAATTACTGAGGTGGACACAGCTTTAGTGCATTCACAGTACAACGTGAAGTTTTCTACACCGTTAATGTTTAAAGCAGTTTAAAACTTGGCAGTCTCCAGTGTAATCCACTCCTATCGAAGATGTTCCAGGTGTTTTGTTTCTCAGGGAGCAGAATAGATGTATCGATCAAGTGAAGTGAAGTAGTGCAGGGCAGGGAGTGGAGGAGGGGGCTGTGGGTGGAAGAAGCCTCAGGACGTCTTCAGACATGAGGAGGCTATTCAGGGACTCAGAGATGAGGAAAAAAAACCTCTTTTGTCTCCAGTTTTTTTTCTTTTCATCACCTTCACTTTGTACTGCGGATGGGGGGATCTTTCAGTTTCCTGTTTGTATCGTGGAGACAGCAGTTAGATGTATTTATTGATATATTTTGTCTTTTATTCATTAGTTTTTCTTCTGCTTGAATGCCAGTTTTCTTTTGTTCCTCGTTGCTTTCTTTCCTAGTTAGTTTACTTAGTGGTCCATTCCAAGTATTTATGTGTTTGTATTTCATTTTTATTGACTAAGAGCGATGGAGGCCAAATGAACAATATGAAACGGAAAGTGTTAGATGAATGGGTGGATGGATTTTCATGCAGATGAGTGAATGGCTCAGACTGTAAATTTGTTTGCAGTCTGATGGCTCACTTAGTTACATGCGAATTTGTCATTTAGAGCAATCAATAGGGGCTCTGTGTTATCAGGTCAAACTACAGCGACTACATGGAGGTCAGTATTAAATAGAAATTTTCAGGAAACAAGCCATTCTGCAAAACAAGGGCTGGCCTGATTATCTATTAATAAAATTTCACTTCATGGCACAGCTCAATAGTAACTGCAGGCCATAGAGGCCCAGGCAACCAGATTTCTAGCCAAAAGAGGAGAAAGAGCATTAGAACCTTTAATTGCTTTGACTAATCATTTGAAGTCTGTAGTACCCCCTGGTGGCCTGTCCAGTTAGCAGTTCTAGTTACTACCAGAGGATAAGTACCCACTGGGGATATCCCCAGGAAGTAAATACTTTCCAAGCCATTTTTCTGTTTGCATATATGCCTCTAATATGTCTAGACAGCTGTAGCTTAGGAAGAAGAGGGGGAAGGCCAGTAATTGGAAGGTTGGTAGTCCCGATTTTGAAGTGTCCTTGGGTAAGATATCGAACCCGAATGTGCCTTCACTGCATCCATCAGTGTGTGATCATTTTATTCTGTGTGAGCACTCATAGTACACACACATAATAAAGTGCTGTATGGATGTGTGTGTGAATAGATGAGTGTGGTTTGTAGATAAAAGTGCTCTGTGTCCAACAAGAAAAAGTACCGTGCAAGTACTCATCCATTTTAGAGGAACTCTAAAGTGATGCAATACCTGGCCAGCCGTCGGTAATACAAAGGTAACTCTTGTGGTCCAATCTTTTTTTTTTCTTGTCGTCTTGTTTCAATCTTTGCTTTTAGTCTGCAGTTATTTGTTTTGTTTCTTTGTGGTGGATTCCTAGTAGCAAGTCGAAGGGAAACACTACCAAAGATTTTTTTACGTTTCATGTTGGTCTGCTGAGAAAACACCTGAACACCAGTCCATTGTAACAACACAACATATCTGAAATTTTAACTGTTTCCCATCAACACTGTTGAAATGGGTTTATTCTGAAAACAAACCAGAAGACAATTCCAGAGGCAAGTTAAAGCATATTTCTGTCAACAAGGTCAGCGTGCACATCCATCTCTGTTTGCAAGAACCAGCAGTTGTCACCCATCCTGCCCGCATTAAATTTTCCCTGATACTGGTTTTCCAACAGGTGGATTTTCCTTCTATATCTTGATAAAAACTTTCCCCCATCTTCATTGCTGACATCACCCAGATTTGGTGGGAAAAAACTCAAAATGAGAATGTAAAAAAGGCCATCTACAGTGACATTCTAGCACTCATTAGCTGATATGCTTTCAGTACGTTATTGACAAGCACATCATTAATTAGGTTCACTTCTGTCATCCTAGTTGTTGTTGGAACATCATAACTAAAAAAGCGGACACGCTACATGAAAACAGTTTTCAAATTTGATGTCAGCAAGTGAAAGTTGGAAAAAACAAATCCCAGCAGCAAACACTTGTTGACCAGTGTAATTTTTAAAAAAACTTCTGTGTTGTCCAGGTGCGAGCCTCCCGAAGCCCCAGGTGAAGACGGCCTCTCTGGGTCAGGCCGGTAAAGCTCGCTCTCCTCTGCTGCCTGTCTCAGTGCCCACGGCGCCGGACTTACCAGAGGAGGGAGGAACAAAACCCACAGAGGATTCAGCTGCCAACGTAAGTCTGCATTGTGAGCATGCTGTAGTAGGCGTTGCTGATTGATGTTTTGCACTACATGAACATCACAGAGGCGAGTGTCCGTGTTACACATTGTTTCTGTGGGCCTTTAGTCACAGAAACAATGAATGTCTTTGTCTTTATGTTAAATTCATTTTCAGCATTGATTTAAAACTGTTTAGACAGCTGTTGTTTCTAGGTGTTGTTATAGAAACCATGAATCACAAATAGTGACTACAGTAATTGGTTGTATCAACTGGTCTTCTGCTGCTCAGAACTGTTTGAGGTCATCTACTGAAATATCCTTTTGGAGGTTTCTCAGAATTACTGATTTTGGTCCTTACTGTTCCCAAATATCTTTTGGATAGAAGAACCATTGAGAAAAGATGGATACACAACGCCCTTGTGAAAAAAGAGGCCTAGGAGTGGTTAAAAGTTACTGTACACTGCTAAACTATTGTGCTAAAAATACTCAATGAAAAACTACACTTTAGGGGGAAAAAAAAGGAAAAAAAATGTACTAAAGTATTTTAACCTTCTTGTCATAATCCATGTAATACAGGACAGGGTGTAGTGGGGCTGAGGAGATGCAGTGATATTTTGTGGTTCAAATCTGTTGATTGAGGTGAATCCTTACATTTAACAATATTATACTTTACAGAACAGTATTGTAATTTTACTGTTGTTGAGGATTAGAGGAAGTTCACTGTAAAGTAACAGTTAAAAGCTATCAAACCTAGCAACCTGGAATTTTACAGCAACTTTTTAACAGTGTAATACCAGATTTTGTACATTCTTTTCTCAGTTTCTCCTAACTTGCTTCAAGTAATATTTTATTGTTTCTGTGGTACTGATTTGTTTGAAATTGACTGAGTACCAAACGGAAGTAACTTCTGTGAAAGATTAAATATTACAAGCCAGTTATTTTACATGAGATGAATCCAATAATCTGAACCAAGTAGCAGTAGTTTCAGTATAGTAATGTAGTATATAATAGGGGCAGCTCCAGTAAAAGTAGTACAGATTTGATATTTGGTGTCTAGGCTCCATGAGGAAATACATAGCTCAGCGGGGAGTGAGCAGAGAATCAGGAGTGATGATAATAACCCCCACCCCCAGGGGAGTATTGACTCAGAGCCTACAGGTGGATGTTTGCAGAGGTGGTTTTTGAAATGCTATGTGCACAGCATCAGCGGTGAGTGGCAGAAAAGCTCTCAGATGAACTGAGTGAGCAGAGCGCTGACCGCTTCGGTGCTTCAGCATGTGAAGTAGGTGTGACTGATATGTACTGATATGCACTTTGCACATCATGTCCTACCTATATTTTGCACTCCACCCCTCCGCTCATAATCGTACATATTTCTTACTTTCTAATTTGTATTCTATATCTATATCTGTAGGTAGTTGGTATATCCCTTTTGTGTGTATTTATTTTCTATATTTCTGTGCCACTGTTTTTTTGCCCTATGACACAACAACGAATTCCTTGTTTGTTTACAATGTTGGCAATAAAAGTGATTCTGATGTATCGTTGCAGAGAAAAGCACATTTATGGCAACAAGTACAATGTGTCGTCAATATTATCATTGCAGAGACTGTAAATCCCAATAAAGCTGATATCTTCACACAGTTTAGGAAAGAAATTGAATTCAGGGTACATCGATGAGGAGATGTTGTTGTATTTTATAGTAAGAAACTATTTATGGAGATTTCATCAGAACTCCTAAAATGACGGTATAACTGCAGTGAAATAACTTCATAGCAAGTTAATAGTCTAAACCAGTGTTTCCCAACCTTTTGGAGTCACGGCACATATTTCAGATTAGAAAAATCACACGGCACACCACCAAACAAAAATGTCACAAAAAGCATACTGATATTTTTTCCCCGCACACCAGCCATAGCGGAATTGGCTTGGTTTGTCCCCAGTATACCTTTTTTTTTCTTTCTTCTGACCACTACTCATGCTAGGGCCTTCATCTGGGTCTGAATTTTCTCCAGGACTCAGCTGAGACTGACTGCTTTTTCTTTTCAAATATTTATCTATTGCTATTACGCGCTGCGTTGTCTCACTGGCAGTATGGCTGTTTCTTCTTCATCTTCTTCCGTTTTACTGGCAGTTGGCAACCCATTCAATTAGAGCAAGAAGTTGTCCTGCCCTCTAGTGGAAGAGAAAGTAATTGTTCTGCCCATTACTCATGCTGCTGGCATAGAGTACCAATCAGGTGAAACCAGATAATCAGGCACACCTGATCATTTCTCACAGCACAGTGGTTGGGAAACACTGGTCTACACAGTGCAGCAGCGTCATTTTTATCTGTTTTCAACCACAAGAATTTTGCATAATTTCTTGCTTTTGTGGAGATAGTCAATCTTCTCAGAGTGCATCAAAAACTGATATAATGTGCCATTAAAATGACCAGTAAGTCTTGTTGTAACATATAGAAAATCATACCCATAAAGATTAAATAAACTCAGCACCTATATAAACTTGCACTAATTCTCCTATAGAACAGGAGCTGTATGGCGTTTTGCTTTAGTAGACATAAAAAAATGTTGCTGGCGTTCTCTGTTGCCTTCAGACGTGATATTGGTCCACACCAACATGATAGCGTCACCACATCCCGGAGGTGCTCTGCTGCATTGAGATCTGGTGACTGTGGAGGGCATTCATATTCATATTCATATTCATATGTGTGCTCATGTTATACTTAGTTTTCTCTTTTTATTACAATTAATTAAATAACACTTTTTAATCAGTTTACTTTTTAATATTCTTTATTTTCACTATTTAAACTACTGCAAACTATTTCAAGTTCAGTGGAGCAACAACTTTTGAACGTCTGGTGGATAATTAAAAGATTCATTTATGATAATAACTAATAAAGCTGAAACATTTATAACAAGGGATAAAATCAGTCTAGATCTTAAAGAGTGAAGACAGAGGACTTAGGCCCCGTTTACACATATACGTTTTCCCTTAAAAACGTATACTTTCCCCTTCGTTTGCACCTTTCGTTTACACACAAACGGAGATGTCGCCCCTGAAAACGATTCTTTCTAAAAACTCCGGCAAAAGTGAAGATTTTGGAAAACACCGTTTTCGTGTGGCAGTGTGGACTGCAAAAACGGAGGCTTTCGGAAACGATGACGCATTTCAGTCATGTGATGCAGTCATGTGACCAATTCAACTAAGATGGCGGACGGCATTGTACAGCAGTTGTTTTGTTTGCTCTCAATTTTGACGGCCCTATTAAAGATGAATATCAGTTTGTACATGCTCCAGATAGCTTTTATTCAAAGAAGAGGGAATATAAAGTAAATAAGTAAATAAACGGCAGACGGAAATGACGCAGGTCGAATCGGCTTATGTTTCACGCATGCGCGGTACAGGAACGTAAGCGTTTTCGGAAACGATTGAAAACAATAGTGTGGACACGGAGCGTTTTTAGACGAAAACGCCGTTTTC
>VVHJ01032444.1:0-13164 GCA_015107715.1 Tylochromis polylepis
ATCAGGTAATGTTCATATGTTGATTCATGGTTTTCTTCAGTCTTTGATCTACTGTAGAATATTTTTAAGGCAGTCATCTGCTATAAAAAGCCAGGCCAGGAACATCTCCTTCATGTTTTTCTGTGTTTTATCCTCAGTTACTTTGACACAAAGTGATGTTTACACCTCTGATGAAGTCTCACAAGTGTCAGTACTGATAAATGATCAGAACTATAATATTTCTGACTGTCTGAGGCAAAATTTCCCCGATTCAACTCGAATCAAATCGGTGATCGAATCGATTATAGAATTCATTGACGATACCCAGCCCAGGACTACTTTAAGACATGACATGAAGAATAAAGGTGATCATACCAAATATTGACTTTCAAACTTGTTACAACTATACAAACTGCTTTTGCCTTATACATATACTGTATTTCTATGTAAGTTTGTACGTTTCAATAAATTGCTGCACTGACTTTCCATTTTCCTAGAAAAACATAAAAGAAATGAAAAGTGGCTCAAGACTTTTGGACAGTATTATACAAACCCTGCATTCAACCTCATGTACTACAAGTAACAGCAACCTTAAAGTTAAAAAGCAAAAGCACTGATTCGGCGGTAAAATCTTGTATCATATTATAATATTAATTACAATCTATTACTTTTTATACATTGTTTCATATACCTGATTATGAGGTTACAGCTGCTTGAAGAATCTGTTTTCTTGGGACATCAAGATTTTTTTCCTTTTTTAAAAAAATGAAACCATCTGAGCAGTGGAGCTGCTCAGATGGTTTTGAAAATGTGACAATATGATAAAGTTTGTCAAATGACTCTGGCTCTATAATCTCAGGACTGTCTGCAGCACATATAGCAGTGCACACGTCCCATCTGAGCAGACAGTGGTGTGCACTGGAAGACGCTTCTTCCTGGTAAGTTTCTCAGCAGTATGTGAATCTGTTGCATGGATCAGCCACGCTATTAAAAGCACCTGTAATGTGTAAACCCCACTCTGTGACACCAATACAGTTCTGACGTATTGGTGCATGGACACCACTGTGTGTGTCACTGACCCTGACAGTAAGTCCTTTGGGGTCTGTGGTTTGGAGTGGGACATCTGTGGATTGAGTTTGTGAACATCTCTAAGGTCAGGGAATGTCCTTGTCATTGGTCTGCACTAATGTTTAAATGGGTGGTACATGTCTAAATAACATCCAGAGGTTTTCCTGTAGAACACTACATTGTGTTGTAGACTGGTGTTTGATTTGATTTTTTTTTACTCTCTAAAAATTGGTTTTGACCACAATAATCCAGTTTTAAACAGGCTCTACTTTCCTCCACTGATAATAACCTGACTCTCACACTGACTTGACAAAAGCCCACTGAAGGCACTGCCATGGATTTACAACCTTTCTTTCTCACATGAAGATTTACTTCTGTCTGCTCTCCATGCATTAACTCATGTGCAACAAATACTTTGTGCTCAGATTCTCCCTACAATTAATCTAAACGGTCATGACCCGCAGAGATGCTGACCAATTTAAAAAGACCAAAGGAAAAAAAGAGAGAGACTTTTTGCAATCTTCACTTATGTCCTGTGAGAACTGATGAACAATACAGCCACTGTCTCCACTTTAGTTCTGGTAAATAATGTTGGGGATGATCGCTATGGCTACTGGGGTGCACGAGTTGGTGATTCACCATCATGGGAGATAAAACAAAGGGTTCATTTTTTCTTTTACCCTGCGGTTTTGAAGGGATGCCACCCAGAAATAAGATTTAACTTATCTGTTGCCCTGCACCATTGCAGAGTGACTGACTGACTGATGTCGAGTCTTATTTGATTCTTTTTGTACACCTCCTTTAATTAGCTCCCCCACAGGGCTGTTGCTTTGGAGCAGAAAAGCGGAATCTCAGCAACAAAAATAAAAAGACCAAGCAATAAATTCCCAAGAATGGGAGCTATTTGGCCCAAACTGTTGCACTGTCAAGCGCCGTGCTACACACAATAATTACGGCCTACTGTCGGCATTCTCTTGATGCAGTTAGGTGACAGATCAGCAATACACAATCCCTGCTCTGTTTGTGTCAATCCAGGCCTCCTCTGTCTGTCTCTGTAGCCAATACTGGCAGAGTGGGATCATAATGGGCCTGGGAGCAGGAATTTTCATGGCCCCCACCCTGTTTCTAAGTGAGCATTGATCATGTGAATTTCCGTAGCTGCTTTTGGTAATGGGCTTCCACTATTTTACTCAGACCACAGCCTCATGTGTGCATGCTCAAGTACCACAAACCTTAATGTTCTTTTTGGGGGTTTTTCGCTTCACTTATTATGCTTTTGCCTATCACTTCTCCAGTTTCCAAAGTTTTGAATTGAACTTTTGAAGTTCTCTTTAAATTTTAATATTTCACTTTAATACTAAAACATCTGCAGGCCATATTGTGCAAAATCAGTAATCTTCCTTGATACTTTTAACTGCATTTTGCCATTTATACCATTACTTTTATTATAATCTTGATTATTTTTCATGATTCTGCATGCTGGAAGTTAACTAGAGGAAAATTTTGCATGTTTTCCTTATTTGATTCATCCTTGCATGTCTTTGGGAAATGCCCTTATGTAAGATACGATGCTCCTTCAAATCCCATGAAAAAAAAGTAAAAATTTTAAATGGCTTTAGATACAGATCAGACCACACACAGAAACTCTGTCAACTCCACAAAGATTTGTTTAAAAATAGAAAATGCTCACACAATCTCACTTTTCAGGATAGCATTCAGTGACAACCATGTTGTAACAACACAACATGCGTGCTAAATTAAGAAATTAAGAAACTGCTCCAAAACCCCCAGATTTGTATCAGAATTGACTTCAAAGCTATGAACTTCTCATACTGTGATTTTATTGGATGAATTTAAATAATTGCACAAATAAAGAAAAGAAAAAATAATTATTAAACAAAAATGTAGGACTGCTTTCTTGCATTTGCACAATAGCTCTAAAATTTGAAACATCCCGTCTCAGAGTGATGCTGAAAAAATATTTCATGCATTTATACTGTTGTATTGACTATTGTACTTTATTATTATCAGGCTGTGCTAAAAAAAACTCCCTGAAAAGCCTTCAGTTAATCCAAAAAGCTGCAGTGAGAGTACTGACAGGGACTAGAAAGAGAGAGTATATTTCTCTATACATAGTACCGCATATCATCTCAAAAGAACACTTTACTCTCAGACTCCTGGCTTACTTGTGGTTCCTAGGATATTTAAAAGTAGAATGGGAGGCAGAGACTTACCCATTCAGGCCCCTCTTTTGTGGAACCAGCTCCCAGTTTGGACTTGTGACACAGAGAACCTCTCTACTTTTAAGATTAGCTTTTTGAATAAAGCTTTTCATTAGGAATGGATTAAGTGACCCTGAATCCTCCCGTAGTTATGCTCCAGTATGACTAGGCTGCTAGGGGCTGAGCTTTTAGTTATTAAAAACTTCTGGCTCTCTTTGACAGTGTGTTTTTTGTCTTGTGTTTGTCCCATCACATCCAACCAGTGGTAGCAGATGGCTGCCCCTCCGTGAGTCTGGCTCTGCCTGAAGCGTCTTCCTATTAAATGGGAGTTTTTCCATCCCACTGTCGCCAACTCTTTCCTCATAAGGAGTCATCTGATTGGTGGGATTTTCTCTGTATTATTGTAGGCTCTTTACCTTACAATATAAAGCATGTTGAGGTGACTGCTGTTGTGATTTCATGCTATGTAAATGAATTGAACTGAATAAAAAAAAATATTGACCCCTGAAAATAGATGATAATATATGCAGTGCATACATAAAGCTTTTCAGTGCCTTTCAGGTTATGCCCCAGAGTCATGTTAACATCGATTCAGATGATTCTTTCTTATTAATCTGCACACACACATTATTTTCTGCACATTCAAAATCAAAATCAAAAAGCAAACATTTTGAGTGTTCTGGTAACTTATTAAAAATGAAAGAGGTGAACTCCAATTCATACAATCACCATTTACTTATTACTTGATAAACATGCTTTTGGGCACAACTGTCGACTAGAACATCTGTGCACAGTCTTAACAAATATGGCACAGATAAGGACTATAAGAATAAAACCAAATGCTTTAAACTGTCAATCTGCTTAGACAAAGCCAGGCTATAATTTGAAGTTTGCGTCACAAAGATCAAACAAGCTCACAGAGTAGCTGGGTTTATTACTGCACAGTCATATCTCAGGGGCTGCACGCCAGCTTCAGATAACTGCAGTCACCCTCACCCGCAAGCCAAAAATGTGAAAGTCTCTGAAGGAAATATTTATGCATTCAGTCTTATCTACTGAAAAAACATCACTGAAACCAATTTGACCTCTGTGTTGGACTTATTTTATGTTTACTAAAGAGCAGATAACACTCAGCAGCACCAGTGCAGCACAGATGGAAGGTGTTAGGTGTCACTGGCTCAGCTCTGCTGCCATGCATCGCTCTCAGACTCACTGAATCTCAGCAAGTCAGCAGCACTGCAGCACTGACAGCCCTGTGCACTGATAAGGGCAAAAGACTGAGGAGGGGAAAGAAGGAAAGAGCTTTTTGGCATAAAGATTGGTCCTTACAGAAATATCTCATTATTTTCGTTGCAGGTCAGTCTGAGAAGAGGGTGACAAATAATACACCCCAAACACAAGCTTTGGGAATGCAGCAAACCTGCCAGTATTGAATGACTTTGACTCATATCCCCCAAGCTCTCTGTTTTTCTCTCCTAGGATTAGTGTGTGACATCATCAGACTTGTTCTTTAAACCTGATTAACTGTTGTGAGGCTGCTGACTTGCACATACTTTACTAGACCTGTATTTCTCACCCAAGCAAACGCCCTTCACAAAAATAGAAGACATACCTAAAACACTATGATATTACACTTAGACATGTAGTCATACACTGAATATGCCTACTACTGACTTGAGTGCATTGCTTAAAACTTGTTTTCTTTGCAATTCTCAGCATTGTATGACGAAATAGTTCTTTCTTCTTCCTGTCGGTACTACAAATGTTTCATCTACAGTAAGTGAGAGTGTAAAATCATTCATTGTAATGTTTGGAGCCCCAGTAAAAAATTAAGATGAGCTTAAAAAGTTCGGGCAAACTTGCTGAGAGTAGTCTCAAATGTGCGCAAAATCTTCAGGATCAACATCTTGGACGCAACAGCACAATCCAATTACTTTAGGCTACTGTATGCGAAGAACTGGCGTAAATATCTGTGGGTCTGAAAGGCAAATATGTGTGCTCTGATCTGTGATTGGATTCTCAATGTGCCAATCAAGTCACCGTTACGTATTCCCATAAGGACGAGACTATAAATGAGTAACGGTTTAGGAAACGCCTTCCCAGGCGCACTCCGCGGATGCTGACAGAAACAAGATATCCTGCAGACCGACGACAGTGCTCTGGTACTTAAATACACAAACAAGATGGCCTATAGATCAGGTCCACATTCCTCTTACCGAAAGATGTTCGGCGGGGAGAAAACCACGGTAAGGTCCAGTTACTCGAACCGTCAGTTTTCGATTCCGGTGCGCTCCTCCCGGGTCTCCTTCGGGCTGTCTTCTACCCCAACCATATACGCGTCGAAGACCCAGAGGCTCCGGAGCAGTGCAGCCATGCCCCGGCTTGCATCCGAGAACCTGGACTTCTCGTTGTCTGACGCTATAAACAACGAATTCATCACGAACCGCACCAACGAGAAGGCGCAGATGCAGTCCCTCAACGACCGCTTCGCCAACTACATCGAGAAGGTTCGCTTCTTGGAGCAGCAAAACAAGATTCTGCTGGCGGAGCTGGAGCAGCTGCGGGGCAAAGGGACGTCCCGAGTCGGAGATCTTTACGAAGACGAGATGAGGGAGCTGAGACGCCAGGTAGACCAGCTCACCAACGAGAAGGCCCGCGTGGAAGTTCACCGGGATAACCTGGCGGACGACATCGACAGGCTGAGAGAGAAGTAGGAGGCGTGGCACTTTTCTGTCCTCGGCTCCATGTATTGTTTCTTTTGTTGTCTAGGCCTGTTATTCAGCTCTGGTACTTTACAGTGATTAGTTAGAGCCTAAACAGACTGTGTACAGAGTGAGAGTGACGAGTATGTAGACATAAATTCTTACCCTGCACTGCGCAAAAAGTTTTTTTTCGTGCTTAAAGGAGACGTGAATGCCGCAAATGATTTTTAAGTGTGTATTTACAGTGGCTGCTGAAATAAAGCTTCTGCTTTATGCCTTTCTTTACAGGTTGCAGGATGAAATTTCCCAGCGGGAGGAGTCTGAGGCAAACATGCAGAGCTTTAGACAGGTACAGCTCTACAGTGGTGACAGCAGCCAAACACTGCAATAGATGGACACTTTGAGGGTGATAAAGGGAAGTGTCTTAGATCTCAATGGCAGACCTACAGTGTCTTATATTCTCAGCTGTTTTTGTTTGAATTAAGGTTTAAGCGACCAAACTGATGGAAAGTGATGTGAAAGTAATCAGATAAACCTTTATCCTTAATATGAAGAGCAGCTTTCTCTTTTCTTTTCTGGGTGATCTCTATCTAATTATTGCCCGTGAGCTCTGGAGACAGGAATGCACTCTTCTGATGGCACAACAGCAGATTCTAGGCATGATCCAAAATAGCTGTACAGTAGTGACTGACCCTGGACTGGTACAAAAGGCCAAGTTGTGACTGTTGAGTTAAATCAGGCCTGCAGCGAGAGGAGATCTTTTTAAGTCTGACTGGTCACAATGAATGAGCCGGACACAAGGGCAACAACAGTGTGGATCCAATGTGGTTATCAGAGCGAGAAGACAAGCCACCATGTGATCCGACTGTCTCGTTCTGGGAGAGCATCAGCACAGAAAAATCTCACTTGTTATGGTCTTGTCAGAGATTGTTCCATATCACCAGTTTTCACAGGGATGAGTCATGCAGACAGTTTCCAAAGGTTGTCATGGAATAAAAAGGTGAAAAAGAATGTTGTCATCCCACCAATTTAGTTTAAATTTTAGACTCATGATGATTGTATGCCTTTTAGGAATTGCTTTAAGTGATACATAGGTTACACAGTCATGTCATTGTCTGTGTAAATGGCAGGAAGGAAGTCCCTGTGGCCTGCCTGAGTGGCACACTGACAACAATGCAGTGCCCGCAGCCAGCTCTTGCTCAGTCAGGCAGACAGTCACTCTCTCAGCCTTGGGCTTGTTTGGGAACCCCTGCTGAATAGCACACTTTGTTTGTGGCATTAGTGCAGAGGCAAATGCTGATACCTCAGCTGCCAGCCTGCCAACGCCCCAAAAAAGCCATGGTGCCACAGCGAGTCTGTATGTATGAGTATTAAGTATCATAAAAGAGAAGACTGCTTTATGAATTTCATTCAGTAATGTTATAAAATGATAACAAGCAAAATTACAGTTTCCAGTAGGAGAACTGGAATTCTACTGGAGAAAACGGCAAGGAATTGCAGGTTAGGTTGGGTTATTAATAATCTCTTTAATAATTTGTTGTGGTTCTGGGTATTCTCCAGCACTTAGAAAAAAAATCACTGAATTCTGTCCAGCCTTTTCCCAGACACAAAGAATGTCAGACCTGCGGCTATAGAGGTTCATTTGTTTGTTTTATTGTACAGTGAGCAAACTCAGCCTCCATCTGATCTCGGAAATCATAGAGCAAAAGATAAAATAACTGTGTCAAACAAATGTAGATGAGAAAAAGTCATTTATTTTCCTGTTGACTAGAAAATTACATGTAAGTAATACACAGTAGGAACACTAAAGTATAAGAACTTAAAAGAGTGCAGTACTTGAGCAAAGGGCTGCCTATAATGCAGCTGCTGAATTATATAATGACACGAGAAAACACCTACTCATCTGTTACCAACATCTGCAAGGACATGTCATGTGCCCATAGTTGATTTTCATTGGATGCATGTGTTTGTGACCTTAATCAACCACACAATGGGTCATTTTGTGCACTGGATTGTGTGAGGGCTTTTTACAGCATGTGCACAAGAGTTTTTTTTTTTTTTCCTTTGTCAGCAAGCACATTATGCATAACTCATGTCACCTTCACAAGTCACCTTATTAAGAGTCAGTGGTATCGTACAGGATGTGGACAACGCTGCCCTCGCCAGACTGGACCTAGAGCGGAAGGTGGAGTCACTCCAAGAGGAAATCAACTTCCTCAAGAAGCTGCATGATGAGGTAAGCCTTCCTTTTTTGTTGCCTAGGCTGAATCGGTCTACTGCAGTAACACTGCACATGTGCAGCCTGAGAGGAAAAGGTACTTTTAGAAAAACTGGGCCAAATAGTTTGAAATATTTGTTAATCTGCCCAAGGACCACATCAGCAGGGTTTAGTTTACAAAGCTTTTGTAAGTCGTTAAGGCTAATTGCACAGAGGCATACAAAATAACTGTTGAAAAAAACTTTCTGTGATAACTGACGATAACTACAAACGAACTCTGCTGAATTTGCTGCAGGAAATGTTGGAGCTGCAGAATCAGATCCACCAGCAGCAGCATGTGCAGGTGGACATGGATATAGCTAAGCCTGACCTGACTGCAGCTCTGAGGGACGTCCGTCTGCAGTATGAGAACCTGGCCTCCAAAAACATCCAGGAGTCAGAGGAATGGTACAAATCCAAGGTAAAGGCATTTTAGAGAAGCATATTTAACCGAGTAACCTGAACTACAGCTTCAAAATAATCCCACCTTCAACTCATGAATTTCAAATATTTTTATATTAATAACATGACCATTTATGTAATCCCGAGTGATTTACTGTCTGACTCTTTGTTTTGGGTTTAGAACCTACAACCAAACACCAGAAGCAGTAAATATTAGGCTCATGTTTCTTTGTATCTGTTTGACAGGTAAAAAAAATAAGTGTTTGCTAACAAATTCACTGTATAAATGCAACATCATTTGTCCAAAATATATGATTAGTCTTTCTTACCTTAAAAACTGATTATACATTAGAATATTGAGAACTAGCAAGGTATAAGCCATACTCCTTCATGACATTTGAGCACTAGTGGAAAGTCAGTAACCTTAAAAGTGCCTCAGAGCACTGGTGCTGCAGTGGTAATCCCTGCAAGGCTCTGTTGTGGCTACATCTTTCATAATTTACACACTTCATGAAAGCGCCTTCAGCCTCTGACTCATCATTTATTGAAGAGTAGATTTCTCATTTTTTCCCTCTCTTCCTCTGTCTCTCCTCTCTGTTTGTCACTGTGATTGCCAGTTTGCTGACCTCACTGAAGCTGCAGCCAGGAATAATGAAGCTCTGAGAGTGGCCAAACAGGAGGCCAATGATTACAGACGCCAAGTTCAGGCACTTACTTGTGAAGTGGATGCCCTCAAAGGAACTGTGAGTTTGCAATTGTTGGCTGTAATATAGAAGGATTCTGCACCACAAAAAAAACTATTCAACATTTGTATAACTGAACGAAAAAGGGGGAAAAAACTGAGCACAAAAGTTCAGAAAATAGAAAAGCATAGAGGAAAATATTTCTTTCTTTTTTTTTAAACTCGAACCATTACTGTAAAAGTGTCTTTTGTTCTGTCTTGGCTGCCGTCCCAGAATGAATCCTTGGAGCGCCAGATGAGAGAGATGGAGGAGAACTTCTCCTTGGAGACGAGTGGGTACCAGGACACCATCAGCCGTCTGGAGGAGGACATTCACAACATGAAGGATGAGATGGCCCGTCACCTCCGTGAGTACCAGGACCTGCTAAATGTCAAGATGGCTCTGGACATTGAGATTGCCACCTACAGAAAGCTCCTGGAAGGAGAGGAGAGCAGGTGATGGGGGAAGCATTTTCTGAAACTTAGTAATCTAGAATACAGATATGAGCACTCATTTGATTCAAGATGCTGATCTTAATTAGTGAGCTGTATTTTCTGTCTGCAGAATCTCCGCCCCCTTGCCAAACTTCTCATCTTTTAACCTGAGAGGTAAGATGCTCCATGCTGATTTTTACAGCTGGAATTACAGTTTTTGCAGTTTCTAACAATACTTCTCTGTCTTAGAAACAATGGTTGAGTCCAAACCACTTATTGAAACCACAACAACCAAGAAAGTTCTCATCAAGACCATTGAGACCAGGGATGGTCAGGTAGAATACGCTTGAAGAGATTTTTCACTTCATACAGGCACATACAGATATATCCCTGCTCATTGCCTTTTCTCTCTTCCTCTGCACCCTTGTTCAGGTGATCAACGAGTCGACCCAGAACCACGATGACATGGACTAATAATGTCCTTGTCTTTACCACACCACCAACAAAAAGCAATAAGAAGAAACACATTTCACTCGGGCTACAAGCAAGCAAACAAACCAACAACACACAAAAAGCAAACAGCTTCAAGAAGTGCCTTTGTATGTGGTGATCTAGTAAGCCTGTTAGTTGACACAGACTGTATTTTGCTTCCTTGGCCGCTGCAAGTATTTTGTCACAGTTGTTTAGACACAATAATGAAGTCAGCACAACACAGCAGTTCTCACTGAGGCCTACAAAAATCTATCTTTGTAACCAAAGTAGTATTTTTGATCAATATAGCATGCACTTACCAGGAAAACTGTATGCTAAAGATGTCACAATTGCCTGTATGCAGCAATAAACCATGAAGACTGTTACTCGCTACTGTGCACAAGGTGTAATACTTGTAATACTGCAGTGCATTGTTGTTATAAAGTATAAAAATACTTTATACCTAATGCTATACATATAAAGCATTACGTAAAAAAACAAACTCTTTTATCTGATTCTGAGCAACACAAACTGTCAAAGTGTCCATGAGGCTAAGAACTGAACTTGAATAGTAAGTCTGATAAAAAAAAAAAAATTTTGCAAAGTAAGCTAAATTATTATGATTTAACTTAAAGTATTCTTCTGAAAATCAAAGTAAGACTCCAAACATAATAAACATACATTTCTTTCATGCTAAATAAGTGCAGACAGGGACAAAATAATAAAATATAATACATAAATCATAATAAATAACCTTAACTATTAGGTTTTTAGTTAATTTATTCTGCACATATTATACACAGCTAGATGCTTTCATATCAAGTCCACTGAAAACAAAGGAAAGTGTAAGTGCCATCCATGAAAATACTTTAACTCCACATATGCTGTGTAAGAAACAATATAAAATCTTAAATTTGACAAATTATACATGAACAGGAGTAGGTAGAATTAAGGCTTAAAGAAGGACCTTAATGAATACATTCAGCTTGGCTTCAGTAGAACACAATGAAACAACTTGATCAGTGAGAGGAACATTTCAAATATTCGTGCAATTTGTTGTTTTTGAACAAATTGCACAAATGTTTGTGCGGTTATGTATTGATGGACAGTTATCTCACACACTAGCTCCTGTGATTGTAATGCTGTGGTAATTTACTGCTGGCTTACTGAACATAAGGATTCCTCTCAGGTCATGATGATTTGGTCTGATTGATTGATTTGGTTATCAGACAAGCAGTATTGATGGAGACATTATATACCTATAATGTCTATCAATGACTATTTTCACCAAGGAGGTTCATCCAGAGGTTGCTCTGAGTAAAAGACAGTTCATATTCAGGGGCTTCAGTGGGGTCTTTGGATTCATGCACTTGGCGCTTCCAACTAATCACAGCCTACCACCTTTGTTCTAAAAGGATTTACACATGAAAAAAGAATCAGTGTAGTGGAAACAGCTCAGTATAATGCAATCCAGTGCCATGGCATTGCTGTCTGTGGACTTAGAAACCAAATTACTAGAAATACACAAAAGTTAATGATAAAAGTTAATAAAGTGAAGAAGAAAGCCCCAGCAACCTGAGCAAATAGCAGCATAACTAAGGGATGGTTCAGGGTCACCTGATCCAACCTGAACTATAAGCTTTGTGCAAAAAGAAAGCTTTACATTGAATTTTAAATGTAAGTATGTATAATAATTAGGGTATTTGTCTCCCAAATCCAAACTGAGAGTTTGTGCCACAGGGGAGGGACCTTAAAGACTCTGCAAGTAAGCCTGCAGTCTGAGAGTGAAGTCCTCTCTTAGTTACTATACTATAGTAACTATAGTATAGTATTGTAGTGCCTGCAACACATGACAGGGCCTGGTTTTAAGCACAACAAAAGTTTTATTTTTACTCTTTATAATCAACTAACCAAATTTATTGCATCTTTTTTATTGCACCTTTTATTAGCACAACAGGTACCATCTCACACAACCTATCAGCCTTTTAATATAGTAAAATTAGATTAGTTAAGACAATGTGCCTTTGGAACACAGGAGTGATGACTGCTGCAAATGCGCCTGTGAATTCCTACGTAGAATACATGATTAATTATTTCATTAGTCACTAAAATGTGCTTTTCTTTCAAAAAACTGGACAGTTTTAAGTGATCACAGACATTTGAGGGCATAGTACATCGGAGTCTCTGTCACAGTTCCAGTGAAAAAATACAGTACAAGTTTAATTAACACACACCTGGGTATATATCAGCAGTATTTTAGTTAGGCTGAGATAGGATCAGTTATAACATATATGAAGTAAATATAACAAAACTATGTACAGTTAATCTTAAAATTAGACCTTATGTGGAGTGTTGTATATTTATCAACACATTTTAATTTATGAAGTGTAACTTAAGGAATGTGTACTTTAATATTTGTGAAACTACACTGGTTTTCTTTCAAGTGAAATACAGTGGCTTGCAAAAGTATTCGGCCCCCTTGAACTTTTCCACATTTTGTCACATTACAGCCACAAACATGAATCAATTTTATTGGAATTCCACGTGAAAGACCAATACAAAGTGGTGTACACGTGAGAAGTGGAACCAAAATCATACATGATTCCAAATATTTTTTACAAATAAATAACTGCAAAGTGGGGTGTGCATAATTATTCAGCCCCCTGAGTCAATACTTTGTAGAACCACCTTTTGCTGCAATTACAGCTGCCAGTCTTTTAGGGTATGTCTCTACCAGCTTTGCACATCTACAGACTGAAATTCTTGCCCATTCTTCTTTGCAAAACAGCTCCAGCTCAGTCAGATTAGATGGACAGCATTTGTGAACAGCAGTCTATGGGCAACTGACTGCACTCAGACCTAAGGGGGCTGAATAATTATGCACACCCCACTTTGCAGTTATTTATT
>VVHJ01032447.1:0-16506 GCA_015107715.1 Tylochromis polylepis
ACGTAGGCTGCCGGGGGATTCCCATGATGCATTGAGTTTTTCTTTTCCAGTCACCTTTCTCACTCACTGTGTGTTAATAGACCTCTCTGCATTGAATCATATCTGTTATTAATCTCTGTCTCTCTTCCACAGCATGTCTTTATCCTGTTTTCCTTCTCTCACCCCAACCGGTCGCAGCAGATGGCCGCCCCTTCCTGAGCCTGGTTCTGCCGGAGGTTTCTTCCTGTTAAAAGGGAGTTTTTCCTTCCCACTGTCGCCAAAGTGCTTGCTCATAGGGGGTCATATGATTGTTGGGTTTTTTCTGTATCTATTATTGTACGATCTACTGTACAAATATTAAGCGCCTTGAGGCGACTATTGTTGTGATTTGGTGCTATATAAATAAAATTGAATTGAATTGAATTGAATAGATGCTTCAAAGTATGTCATGCATTTTAGAGCTCAGAATTACTAAAAGAAGACAACAGTAAAACTGTTGGACCAACATGGCCTACTGTAATTTAGTTTATACGTTTAAATGTTCCCATTCTAATAACACTGGACTTGATTCAAGTGTCGACTTGACTTTAGTCAGGTGCATGTTCAGAAAAATTAAAAAAGCTAAATATTGTGTATTCTGTCCCAGTTTGTTTGCCAGTTTTACCACTGTTACATATGACTTCTCACATTGTGTTAGCTGTAGGATGGGGTTTTTTTGGCTTTGCTGCAGTTAGCCAAGTTAGAGACTGCAGTGTAAGTATAGTCCAGAGGATGTAAACACAGTGATGTCGTAGTCATCATTAGAAAATGATTCTGAAGAATTCGGTCTGGTACTTGTTCAGCGCCTTGTCAGTTTTCACTCATTGATTGAATTTGTCACTTGGTTCTCATTATATCTGTTTCTTTGTGTATTCGGGATTGCTTGAGGGTTTTTTTTTCATACGTATGGGGAGAATGGAGCAGGAGATTATTGGATTAGATCCTTTCTGAGCTGAGCCTGAAGCCAAAGTTGGTGATTTACTGGCAATCTACATTGGTACCCCACCCATTGTATGAAAAGTGAGCTTTTTTCAGTGTATGTCTGGGATGACCCTTAGAGATCTGGACATCTGAGCAGCTTGCCTCCTGCTCGGATGGCTCCTAGTTGAGATGTTTCAGGTACGTCCAACCATGAGGAGACACTGGAGCAGATCTGTCACAGGAATACTTCAGTGTACCACCAGAAGAGCAGGAAGTGATCAGGTCTGGCTATCTTTTCGTAGACTGTTGCCCTCTTGTGGAGGTCCTTCTGCTGATGAACAGTAAAAAAAAAATAGATAGATGGATGGATGGGTGGGTGGTCTTAATGTATCCAAGATACATTCAGAAAGGACTGAAATCCACTTATTGAAATAGTCTCCTGGGGATATCTAAGATCCATTCTGGCCAGATCCAGGACTGAAAGCAAATTAGGGAAATAAAACTTGCACTGTAGCTGTTTTCCATGAAAATGATTCATCCATTCGTTTCTACTCCTTTGTGATTAGCCATTAGCCAGCTAAGCTAGCAAAGCTATTATTTTTGTTACCAGACATCTTCTTCTTCAGCATTGCTCTTCTGCTCTTTTTGTTTATCAGTTTTGAAACAGCTTCAGGTTAAATACCACCAGCCTTTGGACCGGTTGAGATCTTGACTTGTGATCATATCAGCTGAGATGCATATATGTGAATAATATTTGCTCCATGATTTTATCAATTATCTTCATGAAAAATAATGTTACTGAGGTGCTGTAATTAATTGTAATTGTATCCTTGGAAGTGCCTGCTTTGTTTCTGTTCTGGTTCAGCCAATGAAGTGAAAGGATGAAAAAAGAAGGCAGATGCTGTTATGTGAATCTTGTACTATATGCTGATAACATTTGCAATGGGTACGGAAAATAAATTTGCATTACTCAATGACGTGTATTTGTGTTATAAAGCACATGCTCTCCACCTTGTGCCACTTCTGCTCCTGCCACCGCTGTGGTTGGATGCGTCGTTCTTTGCTGTGAGATCACGTTGTACGTTTGGGTGCATTTTCCTCATGTGTTTCACAGGATTGCGTTGCAGTATGTCTGGTATATGTTCGGCAGCATCTGCCGTGTTTATTAAGCAGCCTTCAGCCACCATACCAGTAGGATACTTTCTGTTTAAAGTCTTTTCTGGAAGGTCTTCACAGAAAACAGACGGGTCCTTTCTGTTGCTCCCGCTCCTGTTATTTGCCTTTAAACGGCGTTCGGAAGCCATTTTGTTAGTTGGCTGGAAAACAGAGAGATGGCGAGGCATCTTCTTTGTTTACTGCTTCGTTGTGTGGTTGTTGTTGTTTGTGCTCTGCAGTTTCGGTGATGCTGTTTGCTCCTGTGCTGTGCATATAAATGTGAGGGAAGACCACAAATGTTACGATTTTTGGCAAAAGAAAAAAAAAGTCTCGGTTTTGCAGAATTTGTAGCGGCTGTTAGGCCTTAGGTCTGCTGCCTCAAAGTGTATCTTCATGTTAGGATTGTTGTTGGTTTTTTGTGGGGTTTTTTTTTCCTCTTTTGATACAGGAACACACAGTGGAGTCACACGCACATACGCTTATCCTACTATACAAATCACACTCTGTTTCCCATACACACACATCTAAATATCGTCGTGTACCAGACACACACACACACACGCGCGCGCGCTCTGCTCACCCCTGCTGTGTCTTTCTGCAGGCCTCGGCATTTTGATGAGCCTGGTGCTGTTTGTGAATGCAGCTAATTAGAACTCTATAGACCTACACAACCATGAGAGGAGTGGTTTCCAAAGGCTGGGTTGAGGCCAGAGGCTGGGACGTGCTGACATGGAATGAGGTCCATTCACTGTAGGCTGACAGGAGTTACTCTGCTTTGAATGCACTTTCATACATTTGAAATTTTGTATTCATGGTCACTCCTGTAAAGTATTTACTTCTGTTTGTAAATGCATACCTTAAGCTGGTTTTACTCTTCCAGTTAATGCCACATAAATGATGATTTCAAACTTTGATTGTACAAATTCTTGATGTTTCATAAAAAGAGAACTTTGTGGTCCTTCACACAGCCAGTAAGTAGGCCAACCTAAAGTTACTTTAGGAAATTAAGATTTATATTAGCTAATTTTCAATCAGTTTCTTTACTTCTCAGCTGTAAAAGACTGATGGGGTATTGTCATCACCCTGCTGGACGGAAGGTCAGGGGACGTGGACACCTAAGTTTGTGAATGCATCAATGTCAAATTGATGCCGTAGGTGCATCTACTAAAAATCTCAGACGAGTTTGAATCTCAGTGATCTCAACCTCTCGGTCAGGGGTCAGGTCAAGTTTTCTGAAAATCTGAAAACATGACTTAAAAGGCTAGTAGTATGAGTAGTATGACTCAGAGCTTTGGTAGTCATGTGCACCAATCTCACTACCAAATTTGATAGTTCGTAAGAGAAGACAGACAGCAGTGTTAACATTATACATTACTGTTACTGCTAAGCAAGAACAGAGGGTGGCATTCACAAGCAAAAGCAGTGATGTTTTCTGGATCTGAAGCTTTGGACTGCTTGGTTCTCACCATTACATCTGTGTACAGATTTGAATACCTGTCTTTGAACTTGATGTACCTCAAACACAAAATTTTATATACACTCTGTTGCTTCTCCTATACTGTCCTATACAGCTTTCAATCCAGGTGTTAATTTTATTGTCCTGAATTTTTTTTTGTTTTTTTTGTGCAAAAGTACACTGACATTTTCAGGATTTAGCCATCTGCTGTAGTACAAGTTTTAATGACAACTAAATTAAGTTATATTAAGTTATAAGTTATTTGGTACTAGTTATTTTATATTTCTGTAAAGCACTTTGGTCAACGTTGCTGTAATTAAATGTGCTATATAAATAAAAACGATAAATTGATCGGGTCATGCAGTTTTGCACAATATGCAAAGACAAAGTACCTTTTAAAGGTGACTTAAAGAGAATTCTGTTTCACTGATGAGTTGAAAAATGTCAACCAAGAAAACATTTGTGCAATATAAATGAACAGATACAACATAATCTTATCATCTTATTATACCTGTTCTCTGGGTACCCCCATAGACCAAATGATGCAATAGTCTCACATAACTTTGCTCACAATAGTTTAAACATTTTTCAATCTGCTGAACATAATAACCCAATAACATATATTGCGATTTATCACCTTTTGACAATGCAGTACAAGTTAATGCAAACCTTTCTGCTGTTCATAAATTTCTCTGTAGACCCTTGGTACACTAAAAAACATGCTGCATAGGTTCCAGTGTAATGAACATGTAATGAAAGCACTGATTTTCCACAATATTGTAAGGACACAGATATTTGCACGTAAAGTAGGGGATGGATTTTGTTCTTTTCAAAGCTCACTCTGAATCGGGATGATGCTTTGTTGAGCTAAGTGTGCCCAGTATTTGTTGGTTTTTCAGTTGAACTGATTTAATGTTAGCTTGGCTGTTATCTTAGGATGGTGGCACATGAGATGAGCCTGTATATTAGCAGATTAGGAGCTGCCAAGTGTCAGCATCCTTGTTTAAAAAAACCCAAATCACTTTACATTGTAAAGTAAAGACTCTACAGTAATACAGAGAAAACCCCAACAATCAGACAGCTGTCTATGAGCAAGCAGTCGGGCAACAGTGGACAGGAAAAACTCCCTTTTTACAGGGAGTTTTTGTCTGTCAGGACAAGGCTCGGGGAGGTGACAAGTTGGAATGCTGCTACATTCAACCTGCTGTTAGTTAGCAAGCTGATTTCTACTCACTTACTTATTAAAGACATATTAAAAAAGATCTCTTTCAAACCTCTTTGGGGCATGTTGTGATTGTACCCTGATGTGAAATTTTACTTTAGTGTGAGAATTAAATGGTCCACCGATCACCGAGCAGTACCTGCCTTCAGTACAGTTTTTGATCTTTGGTGCTGTGGGCACTGCTCCACAGTAATTCACGTTTCCACTAACACATCTTTGTCTTTAAATTCCTATATATCATAACTAAAGAAAGTAGCCTGTCTCCAAGTCCTGCAGAAAATAGGTGGTGAAGGAAAGTTTGGATGTAAGAAGAGCCTGGATAAAAGCACACAACACAGAGGTGTTGAATATAAAAATAACGTCGCATTGAGACGAGGCAGAGGGCTAAAAATATTTTGTAGGATTTGGTTTATCTGATGCTTTTGAGGATAAGGAGTGACATTTTTCCCAACCATGTCGTTATGTAGAGATTGAACTCTGAAATGACAGCCTTCACACAAAGCTGTGAATGTACCTCTCCATGTAAGCCCTTGTATTTCTGCCCATAAATTCACCTTAAAACACAAAAGCATCTAAACATAAACACCGCGCAGTCCCGGCTGACATGCTCAGCCCACGGTCATCACCAACCAGGAAGTGGATTAGGCGTTTTAATTATTGAGAGATTTCGCCGTTGTTGTTGTTTATTTTGGGATCATCCCTGGAAAGATAATGCACACTTCAAACTCGGTGTGTGTGTGTGTGTGTGTGTCCTCAGCAAAATGAAGGTTGAGCATTGAAAAAAAAAAGAGTTTAAGAGATTTGAGGCATTGATTTTTGAATTGTCTGTCTGAAGAAGCAAGTATGTGTGGGCAGGTGTTTTTGTGTGTAGTTGGGACCATGGAGGATGGAGGTGGGAGGGAAGAGAGGTTTGGCAGTGTGAGGGCAAACTACCAACCCCGCTGTCATGTGTCTTAAAGTTGGCACTGAGAGATGAATGAACTGTTTCCTGGAAGCAGAAAGAAACAAAGAAGGTGATAGAGGAAGGAAAGAAAGAAGGAAGGAAGGAAGGAAGGAAGAAACAAAAAATTGTGCAGTAAGGAAAGTAAACAAGGGAGGAGAGCAAGGGAGGAAGGGGTAAAAAATGAAACAGAGAGATTGAGGAAGATTTTTAAGAGGGAAGTAACATGAAAGGAAGAACTGAAGCAGTTAGAGTAGAAAGAAGGTTGAAACGTTGAAAGGAAGCAAGAAACAAAGGAAATGGAATATAAAGGGTTAATGGAGAACTGATAAAACAAAAGTAAGAATTTAATGGTGAGTGAATGTTGGACAAAAGAACAAAATTAGATGGTAAATGTCAAAAGAAACAGGAAATGGGAAAGGAAACAAGAAGGCGTAACTATAGAAAGAAGGAAAAGAGTAAGGAAGAAGAGAGGAACAAAAGTACTAAAGGCGTTTAAGAAAAGACTAACACGAGGAAGGTGATGAATCAGTGAAAGGAAACAATGGAAAAAGAAGGAGAAAAGGAAAAAGGAAGGGAAATGAAGAAATTAAAGGTAGTAAAGCAGATAGATAGAAAAGGTTAGCAAAGAACTGAAACAAGGAAGGAAGTATAAGACAGACGGAAAGAAGACAGATTTACAGGTTTGGTGCTGGAGTGGCTCAAACCAAGACTGGGATTGGTGTCCCGTCCTTTATCATTTCATCATCATCAGTATTTTAATCATTAATGAGCTACTTTCACTTGCTGAGTGGTTTTATTTAAGGAATACTCACAGTTTGTGTTGCTTCACGTCATCAGAAAACCAACAAATTGTCTAATTATTATTATTATTATTATTATTTTTAAATGGGTTTATTGTAAACCTTTTCAGAGAGGCAGGACTCATCAGTCTGGTCACCGGGAGGGTGGAGGAGAATCGTGTTGCTTTCTGTGGTGCCAGCAGAACACATGACATCACTAATGTTATGGGTTAAGAGGTCACTCAAAGCCGACATCAGAACCTCCACAAGAATTTATACATGTTTCGTTATATATTCCAAACACTGTAAAGTACCGTACTGTAGTTTTTAAACAATCTTTACTCTAAACCATATAGTTGGACATGTTCACAGTTCTAAAGATAATTCAAATGAAACAGTCTGAGGCTGAAAGCAAATCTTCCTTAAATGTGAGCCAAAAACAGCCACTACAGTGTGACTTACTTTTGTGTTTTTATGACATTTTGGACAGCTCCTGAGCTAGATGGCACCGAGAAATAAGATATTCCAATTTAAATATGCAAACAATACTTTTAGGAAGAACAAATCCATAGCTGGTTGGTGTTTCTCTTTTCATTAGATTTCTTGGCAGAGGGAAAAAATAAAAACATCAGCGTTCCTCCTTTAAAAACATCATCTCTTTGAATGATCGCCAAATCAGTAAGCTTTATCCCGTTTTATTTTTGTCCCACCTTCCACCCCAGTGTCTTCTTTCTTTTCCTGTCAAAACCAAAGACAAACAGAAGAAAAAAAAACGCAGCAGCTCTGTCGCCTTTGCCAGCGAGCTTCACGCATTAGCAGAGAAATTTGGGCAAGGGCAGATACAGCCCCGATGGCATGCCTGATTTTTGTTCTCCTAATTGGCATAGCTTATTAAGTCACAGTTCACAGCGGAGAAAAAAGGGGGTTGCTTTAATAATATCCCCTCTCCCGTTTGATTTGATGCACTTGTACCGAGACAGATAACGTGCTTCAGCGCGGCGAGTGACGCCCCCACCACCACCCTCTTGTCTTTATTCAGTCAAATCTGCCTCCGTTACGCCCGTCACTCAAAAACACCCTGGCTGGTCGCTTTCAAAATAGAGATGGAGAGCAGGAGCCAGTCGCTCAATACCTCACCCTCCCACCTTCTCTCTGCCTCTGAGGCTGTTAAATTGTCTCATTTCCCCGGCAAGGCGATGCAGAACGACTCACAAAAACACCCAACCATGCTCTTAATTGTGGTGCGGATTAGGGATTAATAGGCGTTTTTAGCCATAATGGCAAATATTATTAGCCCCATTTGCTTTTCTAATGCTAATAATGACTCTGCTAATAATGGCAGTGATTTCAAGGTTAGTGCCTGTGAGTATTCGGCATGGATTTGTGTGTTTTTTCTTTTTCTCAAAGCTCAGGAGATTGACGTGCTGCTTGCTTCGACGGGCCGGCTCGCTACCGAGTCAGAGCTCCATATGTTTTCCCCAAAGATGACACTGAAAGGTTGTGAGCTGGGCTGAGATCTCGAGTTTAGATTAGTCTTGCTTTTCTCAGCTTCCAATGAGCTCAGTCCAGTTTGTTAACTTCCATCCATCCATCCATTCTCCACTGCTTATCCTTTTCAGGGTCGCGGGGGGGGGCTGGAGCCTATCCCAGCTGTTTTAGGGTGAGAGGCAGGGTACACCCTGGACAGGTCGGCAGTCTGTCGCAGGGCAGTTTGTTAACTTATTTGTATCATTTGTTTCTGTGTTTGGGGCTTTGCTTTCAGCAGGAATGGATTGAAAAAGGAATAGCCAGGAGACACTGATCCTCTGTTTCTGGTGACTTGGTGAGATAAGGTGATAATCCAGATTTTTGTGTGAGTTCAGGCTCACTTTGTTGGGTAGTTGAGGGGTGAGGAATTGCAGTTAACTTGTTGTTTACTTGTGGTTATTGTCAGTAAAAATGTATGCAGATGCAAACTGATCCAGTGCTTCTGGTTAAAATTGAATAATTTTCTCTTGCTAAACTGAATTCTAAAGCTTTAGTTTGAGTTTATTTGACTGTTTTGATCAGATTTTTATTTCAAGGTAGGAACAGTTTTTGTCGTTGTGAGCTAGTTTTACAATGGTCGCTGGTTCTTACCATCCGGTGGTGTTTCCAGTTCAAAAAAGAACAATGCAAACTCGTGTGAGTCTTGTGTGGAAAACAATTTCTTCTGGATTTGTTGTTTGGTTCAGTTTAAGCACCAAAATCACCTGGTAAGGTTTAGGCTTCAGTCAGGCTTAGCAACTGGTTGGCGACAACTGGTCTGAGAGAAAAATGTATATTCCCTTGCCAGTTGTGAGTTGTTGCTGGAGGTTGCTGTGGATTTTTTGCCAAAGCCCCATCAACTTAGGCCTAGAGACCAGTCAGGGACATCCTGGCTTCTTTCCCAGAGTTTGTTAAGCAAACTGTTTGATTAGTGGTTTCAGGAGGTTGCTGGCAGTTGCTAGCTTAGTTGCTTAGTAGTAAAACTGTGAAAAGTGCACCTGGTAACAACCTGGTAAGTGAGACCATCTGTTATCAAAGTAAATGTAGAATCTTTTGAAATGCTTTGGTTGCAGTGGTCAGGCACAACTTTAACTTTGATGGCACCTGTTCACCTTTCATGCAGGCTAATGGTGACCACGGCAACTAAGGCAATGTAAGGTTGTTTCTGGTGCAGCAACCTCTTTGTGACCAATTTCAGCCAACAACCAGTCAGAGAATACACATTTTTCTTTAGCGATTGGTGGTTATCAGATGGTCACTAACTGGTCTCCAGGCCTTTTTGACTGAGTCCTTAGATAAAGCTCATGGTTTGGTTTAAAATATAGCATTTACACCATTAAATTCCACGTTGGAGAGCTTCACTTGGGTCAGCCATGGCATAGGCAGTACAGTAGGTTGTCTAATTACTAATACTTCATATCTGGCCTCTCCATGTGCTGAATTGTCATTTGTTAAGTCACTGAACCCAAAGTCACTCCTGAAACAGACTGTTGTGCACTTTGTAGACTGAGGTAAACTGAGGTTTACTTATGCACCTATTCAAACAACTGCTTGGGGAATTTCAAACTGAAGATATAGGTCATCATAAGAGTTTCCACAAAGGAATTTCTTCTATCATTCTGCATTTATAAATAATTTTCAGATCAACTGACCAGTACTCTAGGACAATTTCATTTTTATACACTTTAAATGTATATCAGTGACAATATTGTCACAGAAAGTTGGGAGCATCTTCACATTTATTATTATAAGTGTGGAATTTTTCCCTGTGCTTTGATATTTGCATGTCCAGCCGCAAAAGCTGACTTTGACTTGTTATAACTGAATGTCAGAGATAGATGTGTGTAAGTTTAGTTTCGCTGATGTTTTGGACGGGTGTGCCAGCAGTGTTGTGTTACTTTGTTAAGCACTTTGTAATAAGTAGACTGAAGGTCGACAAAGTGGCAGTGTTTAATTGCTGGTCTTCATCAGCTTTTGGCTGGCGTCAAAAGTGAATGTTTTTAGAAGCATCTGTTGTGCACCTGCAGCTGGTTACCTGTCTGATTTGTATGCTTCAAGTATAAACCAGTCATTAACTGTGGAGAGTGGTTTGGAAGACAGACAGCAAAGTGAACATGCTTTCTTTTTTCACAGCGCAAATATGAATAAAGATTTTATCATCAAATATCTAGTTTCTGCTGTTTAATGTCTTGATTAAATTACTGGACTGAAGGGCCAATATTCCTCAGCTTGGCAATATTTTGATGGTAGCAGTTTACTGCCATTAGCAAGGGACATGTCTATCCCATCAAGGTCATTTTCAGTTGACAAGGTGTTGGTAATTAGCTGTTAATGCTTGAAGTGAAATGAAGAAGTTAGGAGTTTTTACAGTCTGTACAGCTGCAGCCATTTGATCTCCATTCTGTGGCAATTTTATGTTGCCAGTTTCTCTGGCAATGATGCAGAAAAAGGGTATCAGCATTCTTAATCCCATCTATAAAGCCATGATTGGCTCACTTTTCTAGGCTCAGGGGACAAACAAAAGTTCCTGTTGATAGTTTTACAGATGTCCCTTGGACAATTATAGATGTTGAAAATGCTTTTTGGCATGCAGGGGATATTTTGGTTGCAATAGACAGTATAAAATATGGACAAGGTTTCCAGGTCAGAAAAATGAATCCAATGCTGAAGTGTTGTAAAGACTTCCAGCCCTATAGAAGTCTATGGGAAAAAGACTTTCTGATTTGACCTCTCAATAAACACTTTCCTAATGAGTATATGGGTGCAGTCACTAATTTCAGGTCATACTGAATAAAAAAAATTGTATTGTGTATTTTCTAAATCTTGATTGTACTATATATCAAAATGGAGGATTATCTGTGGTAGGCTATTTGGCTATGATAGACGAGCACTGGTATAAGTTTGCAACTGGGCTGAGTGGAAGACATTGATGGTACAACCCAGGTGTAAGTGAATCATAAATCAGATGTATGGAGAGAGCGCTGGAACAAGGGTACATAGTAACAGTCAATAACAAATGGCTCTTATAAGTTTCACCTTTTAGCATCTATGATGCCCACAGCAAAGAAAAGTTAATAATCTAGCAAAAGACAAAAGAGAAGAACCTCTGGAATATTTCAGTTTCAGGCAGAGCCTCTGTTTAAAGTATGTGTACTGTGGCCATAGTTTGATATAGTAGAAGATTCATAAAGTATTTATTTAGTTTTAAGCGAAGGAAAGGGCCAATTTTGGCCAAAAACAAGATGAGGAAAGGGGAACTTATAATACCCGTTGACATCAGGTATATCATATCTACATCATGATAGAAGTGCCGTTATCGCTACATGGTGTTCATATCTTTTTATTAGCTGTGCAAAATATTATCCATGCTATGTTTCTTGCATATCAAAGTTAGTGCTTTAACTGCTTTTGAAGAAAGAGAATTTAAAGCAGACTAGAGTACTGTCTGCTTTAAATTCTCTATCTGCATGAAAAAGTTAAATATTAGAGAAATATAAATGGAAAAATGACCAATAACTGGTATGTGTGATGGAGAATAGATACAAGTATAACTGCATTGTGTGCCCCAGGACAATTTCCATTTGTTACAAAAGAACTTGTGACATCAAACAGCATGTGCTGGCAGAACCAATCATTTTGTTCAGAATATTAATTGCTTTCATATTTTGTAAAACAAAGCAAATATGCAAACATGTCACAGAAAATTAAATTATGCCCTTAAAACTAGGGGATTTATGAGGACCGGGGGCTGGAGGATGCAGAACTAAATGTGTCTTATTGTTCTTTTGAATAAAATATTATGTTGTTTAATAGCATATGTCAACTGTGGCTTAACCTCATTATATTGCTAAAAGTGGCGAAGCGCTATAATCTTTCTTTCACGCAGTATTGATGATATAAAACATATTTTTGGATCTGACATGCTGATATTAAGGCATCTGTGGTTCGAAAAAGTGTTCGGCGGTGACATTTGACTTGTACCTTCAGATCATAACGTTAGCATTGTTACTATGAGCATGCTAGCATGTAGCTTCAAGCACTGCTGTGCACTGCTAAGCCTCAGCCTCGCACATCAAGTGGCTGCACCTTTTTGTTGAGTTATTAGTTACATTCACAGGTGTCTTTTCTTTTCCTGCTCATTCACACAATCTGCTCGTTTCCTCTCCTCCAATCAGCTGAAGGTAACTGAATACCACCATCACCTATGCTACCCCCACCCCAACCCTCACCCCTCCACCCGCAGTGATCATGGTTTCAGCCCTCCATCTCCAGGATCTTTTGGTGAAACCTGACGTCTCTAGGCCTCCTTGTCGGCTGTAAAATAGCCTCTTCTTCTTGCTCTGTGGTCGGTCTGTGACGTGTGCGAGATGTCGTGTGTTTCGGTCGTTGGCTCCCACACCTGTTCGCTCATATCGGCGGCGGTGGCGGCACAATCGCAGTCACCGAGCCTAATTACCCAGTCCTTAAAAAATAAAGAGACAGGGAACGTCAACCAGCCTGCCTGGCAATTACAGCGGCGCTCAACACCTCTCTGCAACAAACACCACTCCAATTAGAGGCAGCCAACTTATTCTGGGAGGCAGCAGTACATGTGTGTCTGTGTGTGTGTTTATGGTTGTAAGTGCGAGTGTGTGACAAGCTAAATTGTTTTGGGAGATTAAAACCTGTGTGTTTGGTGTGGCAGATGAGGGGCAAAATGAGTGTGTGCATGTGAATGTTGCTAGAGCGAAGGAAGAAGAGGTGCATTACGGGAATATGGTGGCGAAGGCAAAGGTTTGGGAATGAGATCTGGTGTGGTTGCAACGGCCAATTCCACCCACATCTTTAGCAAATTTCCTGCCACTTCCCCTCATTCAGCTGTTCTTCACCCTAACTTCCTGCGGTCCACATCAGCTGCTTCACTTCCTCCTTTCTTCCTCTACCTTCTCAACTTTTTCTTTTAGAGGTTTTTCTTTTTCCTGTCTCTCATGCCTTTAGTTTCTCTTTGACCTTCTTGTCCTCTTTTTCTTTTCTTTTTCCTCAACCTGACTTTTGTTCCCACTTCTTCTTCCCACCATTTCTTCTGCTTCTACCTCTATCAGCCTTCTTCCTATTCTTAAGATTATTCGCCTTTTTTTATTCACACGTCTTCCTTCTTTATTTGTTACTGACCTGCTCACTCTTCATACTATTACCACCTCTATTTCATCCTTAATCCTCCTGATTACTTCTGATTTCGTCTTCCTCTGTATCATTTTTTGTCTTCAGTACTCTTTTGTATGATCACTCTTTTTCACACTTCTTCTTTCTTAGCATCTTCCTCCTGCACATGTTTATTATAACCTTCTTCATCAGTCCCATCTTCCTCTTGTCTATCCAATGGATTCTTATTTTATTCAGCTATCTCTTCTTTCACGCCCACTCCTCCTACTCCTCCTCCTCCTCCTCCTTCTCCTCCTCCTCCTCATCATCATCATCATCATCATCATCATCATCTTTGTTATTCTCCAGTCTGTCTCTTCTGTTTTTCATGCTTTTTTTCCTACACTTCCCTCCCCTTCCACTTAGTTTCTTTTTTCACCTATCCATCTTCCTCCTCAGTTTCCAGCTTCAGCTAAATCAGCAGACTGTTGTTGACTCACTTATTGTCCTTGTTCTGTTGCATGTTTCTGCGGACAAAGTCTTTCCTCTAAAATTAGACCTTTATTGAGGCTCTTTTGGGTATTTTGAGTTCAAAACTTCCTCCAGTCATGTGACATGTTTGCCATTATACTTTGCATTTGCTCCTAACCGTCAACATTTGCTGTCTCTTCCTGCTTCTTTCCCACATTTCCTATTCCAGTTCCTCCCCAGTGATCTCGACAGTAAAAAACTCAAATCTGACCTCAGGGGTGATTTTGTTTGTCAGTGGAACAAGGCAGGAAGGACATAGAAGAATAAAATCAAACACATTGAACCATTTGCAAACTTATTGAGACAGAATTACTATCTTTTGTAGGCAGACACCAACCCTTGATCTCTCTAGCATTAATCTGATAAATGATAAAACATCACATTTTATGTTATCATGGTAAGGTAAACAACTCATAGATGCCATCTTTTTATTGAAATGTTTGTCTTTTTTGTTATTTAACTGACATAAGCCATAATTTAGTGTAAAGCCCTGTTGAAGAGCAGGCTCTGGTTGGTCAGCTGGTGCTCAGATTCAACATCACTGTAGGTTCTTTGCTAGCTTTGTGCTATCTGTGCAGATACTTGTAAGAAGTTCATCTTCGTACAAGTGACATCTAACAGATTTGTTATATTATTAAAATCAGTCTTGTTCTGGTAAATTCACCAGTATATAGATGTTGACCTAACACCAAAGCAAAGACCCACACATAGCGCTAGGGTTTGCTAGTTTTAATCATTTGCAGCATAGCAGCGGTGGAGTTGGTTTTGTCCTTGATGCAGTTTCAATTTTATCATCGTTTCCTGTAAATAAAAGTATCATCCACATCACTGTTCCTGAAAAGTTATAGACCATTCTTTCATTTTTCCAGGAAAGACATGATCAATAATTACTAGAACTTAAACACAGTGATCACATAATGGGTCTTCACCCAATCTGAGATCAAGCTCACACTTGTCCTTTTACAGGCAGGATGGATCATGAGCTGGATGAGCTACTACATAACTGACGCTCTGTTTTCTTTTCTATTTTCTGCCCAGAGTAAAGATGACTGAAGAACCTAAGAACAGAATGTTAACTGTAATGTAATTACTGGTTTTGCTGGAGTAATAAGTAACATTACTACGTTACAGAACACCCCATGCTGATTTTGATATGTCATATAGCAACAAAGATAAAAAAACATTGTAAGAGAAAAATATAAAACATGTTTTCACTTGCCAATTTTTTTCTTCTCACACAGTTTTGGCATTTCTTTCACTGGAAAAATTGAAAAGCATCACATGCCTGGGTCTATTTATGTGTGTGGGTATATATAGAAAGGCAAAATCTAAAACATCACACGAAATTGGTGGAATCAACCTACGTATGTTTTCCTACTGAAAGCCCACTTTGCAGCTTACATGAAAGCAAGACATATGTGTGATATAAAAGGAATGTATCAAGGCTATTGTATCTAAATTCTAAATTAAAAACATCCTGTTTCCTCCCTAAACCTCTTCCTATGCTTCCTGCTTTTCTTCCATTTTTCCCTTATGCTGTTTCGACTCCTCGACGTTCGCTTCAAACGGAGATTCGCTTGAACTCGCTCAAAGACAGACTTGCAGGTTTTGGACGTCGTCGCAACCTGTTTGTTGAGATCATTTAATGTACAAATTGATTTGAGCTGACTTGCCAGAGAAACACTGAACCTTCACACCGCAGAGATCAGTGGGTTAAACCATCTGGTTCAGAGTTAGGGGTGGGATCGAGGAGGGAAGCGGCACAGTGGTTCATCCCGGCTTTTGTTTTATTCTCAGTTTTTTGGCAGCGAGGGCACCAGAGTGGCACTGCCAAGTCCCCGAGTGTGTGTGTGTGTGTGTGTGTGTGGAGAAGCTATATTTTCCAACCAACCCCCCTTTTCCACACACACACACACACACACATACACACACACACACACACACACACACACGCACACGCACACACTGACACACATGCACAAACACACACACACAGACTCTAAATTGACTGGAACACCCCTTCTGCCATCTGGTCCTGTGACGGGCCAGACACAGTGTACGGGTGTGTGCATGTGTGTGGGGCATTATTGTGTTTTTGTTCATTGATGTAAGAGGGGAAAAGAAAGAAGGAAAGAAAAACACACTCTCTTAAAACACACATAGCAAGATTAGCAGTAAATTTATGCCCCAATCTTTGGCTCTGTTTGTGTTAATTTGGAGGTTTTTCCCTGACGTTTAATTGGTGTTTAGGTCCGGTGTTAGTTTATTTTGCAAAGTCCTGTCTGCTTTCTCTTGTTCCAGACACTCAAAATGAATCCAGAACTGAAGACATGAGATCAGAACCTGCTGTAGTACATAGCGATTATACTGATTATTTTTATTGCCTTTGTTTCTTTAAATTTGGGTTTGATCTGCAGAATTATTTTATATATTTATTTTGCTAAATTAAGATAAGATAAGAAATACTTTGTCATCTTGTGTTTTAAAAACAGGCGAATCTCACAGAGAAACCGGGTCTTTTTTTTCCTTTACTCTCTATGGGAAAAATAACTTCCTGCACCTGCCCCTTCCACTTCCTGCCCTATCCTTCATTTCTTTGCTTCCCTAACCCAAGCCCCCCACAGCTCTCCCCCAGCAACTTTGGGGGCATGTCTCGTAGTACTCGGAACTGAGCATCTAACTTTGGCAGTGGTGATGCCTTGCTAAGTGGAATAAAGCCTTCTGCTCTGGGAGACTTGCTCAAGAGAACTGTGCTACAAGCTGTGAGTGTTTCATTGATAAAATAGTGAATTTTGGCAAATGCACTTAAAGTGAATGCAGCAAGGAAAGAAAGCTGAAAGGAGAGGAAAAGATG
>VVHJ01032448.1:0-23745 GCA_015107715.1 Tylochromis polylepis
CTGCACTCAGACCAAAGGGGGCTGAATAATTATGCACACCCCACTTTGCAGTTATTTATTTGTAAAAAATGTTTGGAATCATGTATGATTTTCGTTCCACTTCTCACGTGTACACCACTTTGTATTGGTCTTTCACGTGGAATTCCAATAAAATTGATTCATGTTTGTGGCTGTAATGTGACAAAATGTGGAAAAGTTCAAGGGGGCCGAATACTTTTGCAAGCCACTGTATACCATAATGTTGGATGTTATTATAAACTCTGATTCGTTTTATGTCTCCAGGCCTGCTTTCGGTTACTAATATAAGCAAACCTCAGCGAGCAAATCATGAAATCAGGGAACTGCACAGAGTTCTATCCTTCCCCTGTCCAGTGAGGCAGAGGAGTAAAGTACAGTTATATAAGAGTGAAAAATATATAGCTGCACTATCATCTGTGATTATGAGACCAGCATGTCATGTCCTACTTCAGATGTTACACAATGGGCACTCTCACTAAAAGGCATTCATTCATACAGTTCAGCAGGCATTTAGTACCTTCAGTGTAATACTGTTGAACAAATGTATTTGTCTTTTGAGAACACAATATAAAGGAGAGAATAATATACACTTCATTGGTTACACTTTCTAGTACTGAGGTGGACCCACTTTCCTTTAACTAAATTCTTCATTGCATATCTTCAACTTTGTGAGCATTGTGATATGATGTGTTATTCTGATGAAGCAGCCATCAGAAGATCAACAACACTACTCAGGAGGGCTGTGCCACTAAAACAATGTCAACTTTGTACTAAGGGACCCAAAGTGTGCCAAGAGGATATCCTCCATACCATTCCACCACCACTGCCAGCCTGAACTGTTGATACAAAGCAGGATGGACCCATGGTGTCATGTTGTTTACACAAAATTCTCACTCAGCCATCTGAATGTTGCAGCAGAAATCGAGACGCATCAGACCAGGCAATGTTTGTCCAGTCTTCTACTGAACAATTTAAGAGAGCCTGTGTTATTTGTAGCCTCAGTTTCCTGTTCTTAGGCTGTAGGCCACCTGCTTCAAGGTTTGACGTGTTACATGTTCAGAGATGCTCTTCTGCATATTTTTGTTGTAATGAGTGATTATTTGAGTTTCTGTTGCCTTCCTATCATCCTGAAACAGTCTGGCCATTCTCCTCTGACCTCTGACATCAACAAGAGAATTTTCCCCTGGACTGCCGCTCACTGGATATTTTCTCTTGGTAACACTTTACAATACGACCTCCGAGTGAGGGCCTTTCTCTTTTTCAGACTATCTGTAAACCTTAGAGATGGCTGTGTGGGGAAAATCCCAGCAGATCATCAGTTTCACATCAGAGTTTAAGCAAGACTTAAATAACTTTAGGGATAAAAACAGGCAGTCAAATTTTGTAGCAACTAACTGTGTACAACCAGAAGCCTAAAATAACAGTGAATGTATAACACAGTGTTGTAATTTGGTTTAGAGTGTGAAATTGTTCGTGCAGGAAACAGTAAGCAAACTTGCTACTCTAATTTTACAGGGAAGGGTATTATCAAGCTTTAAATTTTTGACTAACATAGCAAACAAACTGCTGGACACAGTTAGTCAGATTATATCAGTGTATGCACTGAAGTATACAAACCTTTTTTAAAAAAGAAGAAATAAAATTATCCAAAAGCTTTAACTGATGAAATTCTTTGTTGATGGAAAAGTAGATGGAGATGACTCTTATTTTAAAAAAAAATTTCCACTGGTGCAGGATTCCTCTTTTAGAACACTTGAAAGCTCACCGAATATTTGAGGCATTAACTAACTCATCTAGTACCATCATCATCACTCTGTTGCCAAAATAGCTGAAGCACAATGGCTCATTCATCTTGCTCTAAACACATACTCACACTGATGTTGCGGGGGGGGGGGAAGCGTCTCTCAGCAGAACCTCACAAAGAGATAAAGGACGATTCAAGCCTTTTAATTATTCTTCGCAATCATTTCTCATTCCTAAGTAATAACCAGTCGCTCTCTATAACAGAAGGTGATTCCTGGGTAGATGAGTTTGAGGTAAGCAAATTGTTTCTCCAGACAGGATTGATGACAGTATTTGTCGATGACTGCCGGTAGCTGTGAGTTTAGATTGGCTGTGGGACATCCACTATTGATAATAAATTAATATAAAGTGCCATGTATTTAATTTTGTTCTACTGACATTACAATTCAATATAACTTTCAGTTCAGGTAAACATACAGCAGAACAGAATTTTTAGATGACATTTTTATGTTGGGGTTAGGTTGTGTGTGGCAGAAGTGTGATCACTGATTTTCTTCCACGCCACTGAAGCAGAGTGACTGTGACATTCGGCACTGTTTCTGACATTTTCAGCCTGCACTTCTACTCTCAGAGCTCCTGCATCCATTAGGAGTGATTTAGTAAACAGAATTTCCTTTGCAATCTAGATTTTTCTTTAAATCGTGGCAAAAGTTGATTCCTATTTTTAAAAAATTAATAAATAAATTGTAAAATTACAGGCAAGTACACAATTACACAGATGCTGTAACCCACTCTATACGGTTTCTGTGCACTTAAAGCTTGCGACATGTATGTTTTGACCTTGCAGTGTGAATAGCAAAATGTGATAGCAGCCTACCATAAATCAGTGTCAGAGCACACACTGTTCCAGCCACATGCAGGTAATCTATTTGTGCTGGTAAAATATGGTGTAATTTGTTCTGGGTTTCTTGCAGGACCAGCAAAAAAAAAAAAAAGAAAAAGAAAAGAGGCATGCATTTGTGCTGCATCTTATGCATATGCGGTATTTCCTGGCAGTGAAGCTTTAGCCATGCACAGTCTTTCGGTACTTCTGATCCACAATGTGAAAATCTTTTTCCACCATGACGCTATTTTATGTACTTACTCTAGATGGCTACACAGTGCTTAAGTGCTTAAGTCTACTGACAATGAATTTCTTTCTTTTTGTGCCACACATTTAATGGTAGTTAAATCCATAATTTGTTGGGCAAAGGTACAGTTTTGTAGTCTTGCCTCTGTACACAATTGCAGTGAATTTTATATCAAACAGCTAAGAGATTTTAAGCTTTAATTCAAGAGGCTTTACAAAAAAGTTGGATTTGCTGTTTAGGAATTGCAAACTAACATCATTTTAAACAGAGGGGTTATTTTTAATCTTGCATTAAAATCTTTTGCAGTCAATGACTGCCTGAGGTATAGAATGAAGTCTAAAATGGGCATAACAAGTGTTATTTTTCCTCCTTGAGATGCTCTGTCAGGGCTTTGCTGCAGCCGCTTCCAGTTGCTGTCTGTGGTTCTCTCTGCATTCAGAGTTGTTTTCAGTAACTTATTGGACTGTGAAGTGCCATTTATTCAGTTTTGGAACATTTGGCTGAATCTGCGCAGATAGTACAGCCTTGCAAACTTCAGAATTCATCCTGATACTTCTATCAACAGTCACATCATCATCACTCTAATGACCCGGTTGCGTTGGCAGCCCTACATGCCCATACCATAACTTTGCCTCTTTGGCAGATAATGTGTTATGCTTCAAATCATGAGCTGTTTCTTTCCTTCCCCATATTTTTCTCTTCCCATCATTCTGGTACAAAAGTTGATCTTGGTTTCATATGTCTTTTTTTTCAGAAGCATGAATGCTTTTTTAGATGTTTTCTGGCAAAGTCTAATCTTATTTTTATGTTCTTGAGCATAACCAGTGGTTTTACAGCTTGTTGTAAAACCTCTGTGTTTCCATTCATAAAGGTGTGTCTGGCTTATAGACTTTGACAGTGATATCTTTGGGCTGAAAAGCACTAAAATGCAAATTTAACACTTTGAGTCAATTTCAGATATTATGTCTTCTTCATTTGTTATGAAATATCACAGGAGCAGGCCTGACCAGGCCATGAAACTGCTTGTCAGTCAATTGTCCAATTAATTTTGAGCCTCTGAAGATGAGGCAGTATGTATAAAAATGACTGCAACTCCTAAACAGGTCATTCAAAACGTATGTAAAACCCCCTGAATTAAATCTTACAATCCACTGTGGTGTTGAACAGAGGCAAAACTACAAAAACTGTATCTTTGTTCAACAAATTATGGATCCAACTGTATTACAATGTCCCAGCTTTTACTCTGATCTGCAACCTTTGAATCACGTAACATTATCACATTTCCTTGAGATTGAGGTTCAGAAGAGTAGATCAGCATTAATTCAAAGCCTTTTGGAGTTATATAACTAAATACTTGTTCTGCTTTTTTGTGTGTTTTGACATTCGCTTTGATTTTGAATGATGGATTATTGCAGCTGTTCCTTATTTATTTCAAACATATGAAAGCGTTCAAATGACTAGAAAAGAAATCAGAGTTCACATTCAGATCCTGCCTTTGTCCACTTAATGGGTCTTCATGTTTTGTTGTGTCAGCAGTGCATTAGAGGAAACTTTTCTTACGTAACGACTTTCTTACCTCACAGAAGTACTTAGCGACACCAACAGCTTAATGGATCAAATGGGAGTGGGAGGGAGAGAGTGAGGAAATTAAGTTTAAAAAAAGAATGCGAATGCTTTGAGATTTTGCTTGTTTCTGGGTCAAATCAGAATAAAACTGTTTATCTAGAAAGGCTGAGTAACACTTTAAACCCTGAATGCGGAGAAGCCTAGCGCTCAAGACCAGGCTGGCCACAGATGGACAGCACGGAAGATACTGAGGATATCCATGCATCCATCCTCAGGGGTCCCATTTCTGGGCATGTCTGGGAAACAAGCAAATCAATCAGTGTCAATTAGAGCTTTGTTCAAAGTAAACCACATCCTGGATGTCAGACGTTCATTCTGCACTCAACAGCAGGCAATGCAATTACGCTGCAAAACCTCGGAAGGGCTCAGGGTCTGAGAGGATGAAGTGGTGCATATAAAAGGCTCTTACTGTCTTTTATCTATCCTCTCTCAGGTACCCTCCTGAGCAGAGACTTTCACTGAGCATGAGAGAGGGTAGCCACACTGGAAGCTCTCTGTTTCATGTTGTGAGCTTGTCCCTGTCAGACACCACTGTTTGGGATGCCATTCTACATAAGTACACTGATCTTCAAAGCCTCTTTCCCGCTCCCCTCTACTCTGATTTTGATACCTCTGCAATGAGGTGGGAGCAGCAAGAGCCTTTAACAGTCATTGATTCCTGAAGTCTACAGTCTGTATAGTCACTTCCTCTGCAGCTGTAAACGGTGCGAATGTTACCCTTTAACAGCCGAATCTGAATTAGATTCTGAGACGTGGAAGCATAATCACACTTGACTTGCAGTGTGAGTTACCGAGGTAGGTTGCACATCCTTTCTCCCACATTGCCACCACAATGCTATATTTAATACCTCATTTCTATGCAGACAACAAGCTTACATCAGTGTATACCTCAAGGAAATGAACAGTCAGACAAAGACTGCAAAGAAAGAAAATCCTCCCAGCTGGATCCCCATGCCTGGCACAGACACATGTTGTTTAATTCTTTATTGTATATTTTATCATAATTTAAGGGGGTGGAATAAGCTGGTAACAGTGAATATAGATGTGTGATACAAAATGTGATAGTGTTGCTATTGTTGTTACTATGCTATTTCAGTTGCAGTGATATATTCTGGGTTATGTTTATATTGTTATTGTTTATTTTTAGAGTATATATAGCTTAGCTAAAGGTAATTCAAGGGTAATCATCTAATGCAGGAAATGCAACATTAAAGAGTACACAAAGTACATCTTCCGTTATGGTGCACACTAATGCCAGGGTTGAAATTTCAGTCCCTTTTCATTGTGGTTGGTGTGTGGTATAAACAGAGCCCACAGAAGCAGAATATTTTTCAAGAGCTGCTTTATTTATACTATTTAGAAAAAAAAAAAGTTTAGTTCAAAAGCTTTCAAATGGGAAATGGATTTGTATGAAACTTTGCGCATCACTTCCTGTCATAACATGCGTCAATAACAGTGATGTCCTATTTTGGTTGAATGGTTGAAGCTTTTGTGTCGTGATCAGTTTCTGTAGCAACATGATTTTGAAAATAGCTCCCCTCTCTAACGGCCCACTGCTGTCGCAAGTTCTCCAGGCTGTAGCCCACTCCTGATGCATGACTCATTCATTGCTCATTATCATCCCACTCTCATTTCGTCCTACCCAGTCTCCCCTGCTTGGATATCTGATGGTGGTGTGGGGGCGGGGTACTGGCTACTATAAAGCCGGTGCATCTGTGCAGCGATTGGCTGGTGGGATCCCTTTAATCTGCTATGACTACTATAGGGTCCACCCCCATACTCCTCCCCCTCTCTCTGCCCTCCCTGACAGCATCCATACACAACAGTGCGCTGTCTCTGTTCCAGGGAGAATATCAGCTCTACACAGGGAGGAGAGGATTAGCCACAGCCACTCAGCTCATCTGCATACATGTTCCCAGAGAACCACATGAGCACCCAAGGCTGCACCTCTTTTGTATAAAAGCTGGCACTCCTATCACAGAGTCTCCACTTCATCTACTCTCACTGCTGTGAGGAGATTCAAAAGGGACCATAGTTGTTGTTGTTTTTATTTTGTTTTTTTTTTCTTTTGGACTCTTTTGAATGATTTAACGACTTGTTTATATCATTTAAAACAGCCATGTCTCTTTTTAATTGGCAAAATGAAAGTAGTATTATTTGACGTATATCTTCTCTGAACATCAAGGAGTTTATTTCCATTTTGGGACTTTTTTTCCTGGGGTTTTTTTTTTTTCATCCGTTTTCTTGCTCCAGAATGCCATCTAGAGAGTCCTATGAGGTTTGCCAGGACGAGAAGCCTCTGGTGCAAAAGGCCAAGCGTGAGGCCAATCAGGAGGATATTCTGGCTGCAGCCTTGGGGATGAGGATGGGGCCACAAAAACCTTCAGCCACTTTTTGGCAGCCACTTAAACTATTCGCCTATTCGCAGCTCACCTCACTGGTTCGCAGAGCTTCACTGAAGGAGAGCGACTGGCCCTCCAGATCTGAGAAAGCCCACAATTTCAAGGTGAGCATGAGTCAACTTAAAGAACGTTTGTCAGCTGTTGCATCTCTTGGTTTAATTTCATCATGTGTGGCCACAGGGCTGCTGCTCTCACCTCCCTTGTGGGAGATGGAAGGGGAGGGGTGTGGGTTACTGACAGGGAGACAGGGGATGAAAAACAGAGCTGTTTTGGTCTGTCCAGTGAGCCCTAATCAAAAGAAAATCTGTTGGGTGGTCTGTGAACCACTGCTGTTAGTTTGAGCACCAGATGGAGAGATTAGGCCAATAGAGAACAGAAAAAGTGGCGGACAGTATCCCCGTTTGGCTCACGCTCACTCTCCTAGTTTGGCTGGTTAATGGGATGGAGAACAGTGAGCAATATATTACTGTCAAGGATTTAAACTGCTGATGCTCACTCATCTCTCTCTGCTGCTTTGTTCTCTTGTTTTGCTGAATGTTACATTTCGATCTTTAGAGAATTTGAAGCCTCTGCAGCCACGGAGGAGAAAAGTATATCTACGAAATCAAAATCCAGAGAGGATTTTGAAGTGTAATGGTTAAAACGTGCACTTTAAAACTTTCCAGCTTAAATTAGGGTGATATTTACATTTACTGTATTACATTAATTAAAAGGTCCATATTAGATTGTACTCTTGAGAGTATGATGTGGTATGGTAACATGCAATCATGGCTAAGGATGACATCACTCCAGTTGATGAATGTCAGTTTCTGTGTTTACAGTTTTTGGATATTGTATAGCATGATTGCATCCACACTTCTACACATAATCTACCATAATGTAACAATACTACACAAAAGCCATTTTTATCTGTGATCGCTAATGGCTAATGCAAAAATGCTGGGAGAGCTGTGGTTTCCTCTCTTTCCCAGAGGCCTCCCTGATTGGCGAGGCTGTCTTTAGCTCCTGGAGCGTGGGGCTTCCTCTGCTACACAAGAATTTGTCTTTCCACAGAATATTTCCTGACAGCTCGCACCTTTTCTCTCGTGCGGTGTCACAACATGCTGTGCCATGATGGCAAAGCCTCTGCCACTCAGTGTCACGGCTGCACCCGCCAAAGCATTGTCATTTTGAGGGCCTGTTTAAACAACAATCCTCCTCCACTGTGTCATTTTAGGTGGCAGCACCCACTGGTCTCCTGGAGAAAAATCACTGCCACCACCCACCGTTTCCTTCTATCTTGTCATTGCACTTCATCGCTAATATCTGTCACTGTCCTCCTCTCTGTTGTAGGTCCATACCTTTCGGGGACCTCACTGGTGCGAGCACTGTGCCAGCTTCATGTGGGGACTGATGGCTCAGGGGGTCAAATGTGCAGGTATGACTTGTTCTCAGTCGCATTACATAAACCCCTTGATTACTTTACAGCTTTCTTTTGTTGCGCTGGTGGTGGGGCGTTGCTGTAAGTGGGTTACTTGGCTTTCAGTGCATCTGGAGCTGGATTATTGAGTTTTAATCTAAAATCTCAACAGTAGTTTAAGGATTATTAATTGTGTAACAGAATGAAATGGGGTCTCTATGACTGTGATGTAACAGATATGTTACATGAAGTAAAAAGCTTCTTTTTTCTGACCTACTTCCTTCTTTTTTCCCCCTTTAAAGTCTTAAATAATATAATGACTTCACATTTTAGCTCAATGCTTCTTCACATCCTCTCGTCAGCCTGACCAAAAACAAAAGATTTCTGTGTTTCCATTCTTGAAGAACAAACATTTGCAGTATCATAGGCCTGAAAACACAGTGCACCAAATCTAAGTACATTTCTCATTGCTTTCATGAAAGATTTCTGTGTCTATTTTCTATGAATTATGGGCTCATTTTAAAAATATTCACCAATAGTCTACAAGCATTTTCAGTCTTTATGTGACAAATAACTTCCACACATTCAGCTCTGCTATTGTGAGGGAAATGGTTGCAGTGTATTTGTTTTCTTGTCTGTCACATACTCAAATATGAGATTCCCATTTCACTCTTGTAAGCATTCGTTCTCCCATCCCGAAATAGTACTATAATATAGTCTGATGCCTGTCTTTGATGTTTTATTGATAAAACAAAGTGTGTCACATAAATCTGCGAGAGCTCTGATATTAATTATTAATGCCCTGATTTTGAACAACAATCCAGATAAAGGCACATATGTTTGGAGCCAACCTTTATCGACTTTAATACATTGCCATTCCTTCAGACTCAACCTCAGATCCCAGAATCTAGGGCAGCAAAGTCTCACACGATGCTTGAATTTGCATACCAAAAAAAAATGTTCTCCCACCCCCTTTTCTTTTTGTGAACTGCTTTTGGCCAGGTGCCAGAAAGCCAGCCTCTGCTTGTGCTTGTTGTGCCACATTTCCTCATCAGAGTACACCCCCCAGCCTCATCCCATCATGCCCGTGAAGGAAAACAAAGCTGGCATGTCTCTTTAATGAGGAGTAGAGATGGGAGTGTGGGGAAGGAGCACTGTTTCCACACACATTAATATTCAGCCAGCTTCAGCCTAAGAGCTAGGTCACACAGCTCAACCCCTATTTAACTTAAATACTTGGTAGGGGGAGAAAAAAAAACAGTCCCTTTAACAAACACTTGTAATGCTTTTTGTTTTCACGTCCAGTCAGAAAGAGACCGGTTTCGACTGGTAACTCTGCTGATTAGACATGTTGATAATGTGCTGATTAGAAATGAGCTCCCAGCCACCAATAAAACTCTTCTAAAACACTGAGCAGCAGCTTCATTACCTTAGCAACAGAGACAGAGGTGACGGTGCAGCAAAGCATCATCCTCTGTTTCCGAGTGTCCCCTGGGCTCCTCGTCACCCACCCCACCTGGGACCCAGGGCTACCGTTGAGCTTGCATGGACAATGGGAACTCAGCAGCCTTGTGTCTGATGACAGGCCCCCTCTGCGATTATAGTGCCTGTCTCATGTCCTTAAGAGAATCATCTCTTAAGGTAATTACATTTCAGCATCAATGCATATAAATTCAGATTGTGTGAATTTCTCAAGGGGCCCATATTAATCAAAATATCATCTGAGGTCTTCCAGACATGTAGCTTTCAGAAGAAGCTTTTTTTATTTAAAATTAAAACATAGCAGTTCTTTTGAGAGATTCAAAAGATGTCACATTTGTGAAATAAAGAATAAAAACCCCACATGGCAATTGTCAAAAAACCTAATAGAACTTGAAGATGGCTCTGAAGATCTAAGAGCTCAAAGAGCTGCCCCATTTTAGTCTGGGAAACTAGGTCTTCTGTAGCCCGCAGCGATTCAATTGCTGCTTCCACAGCCATTGTGTGTGAGCTTGGATTTGGAAAAGAATAGAGCACACAGCAGTGCTGACTGTCCCTCCTCCAGGCCACAGCTTTTTCAGTGTTCGTCTAATTCCCAACATGCGTCTCTGTTACAAAGCAGCGCTGCAGTGTCTGCATCTGCTCTCCACGGGCACCTCTGTTCCCTACAAGGTGAATCCTGCCCTGAAACAGCTGTGCCTCGGGTCTTGTGACTGATGGCAAAACATCGTGTTGAGTATGCTATCATTTTGACTAATGTGCTGCTGGGTTGGCTATTTAAACACCCACTGAGGGCCAGCCTATGTCTGAAGTAGGAAAATTTGGTAAAAAAAAAGAAAAAAAAAGATATTTCCTCAAATTGGTGTATCAATTCCTTCTAACTATTTTTAAAAGGAGTGTTTTAACATGAAATTTCTGTGGTTGGTCAATGTCCTGTTTGTCCTTTGTTATTGCTAATACATTTCTACTAAACAAGCTCCCCTCTAGCGGTGACTTTAGCGAAGGTGAGCCCAATGCCGTGTGCAGCAGAGAAAGAGCTCTCCAAAGTTCTCCAGTGGCCCTGTGACATTTCAGGGGCAGATATTGATCAAGGGGATTAACACTGCTTTACAAGCCAAAAAACATATGAAACCAGCGAGCCAAATCAAAATGAACTCAGGGCTGAGCGCTGTGTAAAGGCTCTGAGTATAAAAAACAAACTACAAGCAGTCATTCATTACATTTTATTACCTTTTCATGGTGACTTTGAAGCTACCGATATGTCTGAACTTAACCCTTTGTGTGCCTCTTTCTGTGTCTGTAGATTGTGGTTTGAACACCCATAAGCAGTGCTCATCTCTGGTACCAAACAACTGCAAACCTGACCTGAGACACATCCGGAAAGTTTACAGCTGTGACCTCAGCACACTAGTTAAAGCTTGCAATACAGCCCGACCCATGGTGGTGGACATGTGCATAAGAGAGATCGAGTCCAGAGGTAAGTCTAACATGAGCTTTTGAGCTTCAGTGTGTTCTGTCTGATTCAAATATACACAGTAGAGCTGAAAATAACAAGATAGGCACAATAAATGTTGTTTTTTTTAGTCCACAGCTGTAATCCTACACACTGATTGGCTGACAGCTAGAGCATTTCCATCATATAACTACAGAACTATAGAAGCAATAAGCAGCTACATTAATTTCAATTAAAATATTTGAACCTTGCACTATTGTTTGCTTCCATAATTTACGAAGTATCCTAGGACAACTAATTAATTTCACATCCGTCCAGAGAACTGTTGAGCTACCCTGAAATTATATGTTTTTAAAATATACGATAACTATAAATTCAAAAACATGAGCATAAATTCTTTTTGAACAGTCTTTCAAAATGACCCATCTGCACTCAGATTCAAGGATTCTGTTTCTCGCTGTAAAATAGCTTCCCTTTAATTTTACAGTAAGCGATCTGCAATATATACTACTTAGGTCGAAGTGTTAAAAATCTGATTCAATTACTGACTGAGTTAATGTTTTTTTTGTTTTTTTGTCAGGGTGGGTAATGGGAAGGGGCTTGAGAGGAGTGATGGGACTGCTGGTAATTGCAGATGTTTAATGAGGAATACATTACTCTGTTTCCTGCTGCCTTAGTTGATTGCATTTCAGTTAAATCATTCAACTATGTAGGAAACTCGTTGGTTCCCTCATTGTCTGCCCTCTAATATATGTCTGTAGCTAAGTTTGATTTATGTCTTTATTATTTTGCTCAGTGATGCAGAAAAGTATTTGCATCTGCCCATGTTGTTCCACCGTGTGACATTGTGGACATTTTATCCTCAATTTCTTATGCATATTTAAGACCGTTTAATGGCATTTCCTAAATTAGCCATGGAATTCTATATGGCTGAATTTTTCTCCATTATTCCTGACAGCCCTTACAGTGACTGAAAGGTTGTTAATTTTCTGTTTGCTCCTCAAGGACTGACGTCGGAAGGCCTCTACAGAATATCTGGATTCAGCGATTCAGTGGAAGAGGTCAAGTCCAGATTTGACAAAGGTGTGTTTTCCGTGTTTTTGTACAACTTTCAACTCACGACATTACACTTTGCGCCTGCCTATGTTTATGAGACTCACGCACAACACTTCTTATTATAAAATGACACAATTGAGAAAGATTAGTGCTGCTTTGGTAGTGAAGATCCTACTCTGATATTTCACTGTATGTGGACAGAGAAGGAGAACCTCAGGAGGCTACAGACCAGGCACTCTCCCTGCCTTAAAGACAGCCATGAAAAAAAGAAAAAAGATCCTTGCTGTGTTGGGATTCAGTAGTGGACTTAGTAAGAATAAAAATGTCTTGGCCCAGTGCAGTGTGAATTTTAACTGCAAGAAAAACCCTGCAGCAGTGGGCTAAACTCTTAGCCAGATCCGCATGTGGGAGATCATCCATGACAGAGTGTCATTCCAGCTCACAGCACTGTGATGTTCAGTCTGCCAGCACAAGTAGGCCATGGCCTGCTCTGAAAAGCATGCACAACCCAGGGAAAGTCAGAATAAAACAGGCCAGGCGGATGATAGCAGCTACTTTGCAAAAATACTGAGCAAGACTGCTTTTTTTTTTCTTTTTCTCCATGGCTGTCTTTATTCCCGAATTTACTCTGTGATGTGAGAGTGTTGATGTGAGCCATATTTAGTGAGAAAACTCTCACTTTCTTCTCCTTGTCTCCCCCTTTCCATCACACGTCTTCACAGATGGCGAGAAGACAGACATCTCAGTGAATGCCTATGAAGACATCAATATCATCACGGGTGCATTGAAACTGTACCTCAGGGATTTGCCTGTTCCTGTCATCTCATTCGACGCTTACCCCAGGTTCATCGAGGCTGCAAGTACGTCACAACCAGACAAATTAGTCAGAAACACACCTGTTTCACTGAATTTGATTTTTGCTGGCAAACAGTTGTCGTTAAGCTCTATGCTGTTTCCTTCATTTGATCACGAAATGAGTCACATCAGAAGACATTACCTGCATTTATTCATCTTTTACTTTGCAGAAAATGTTTTAGTGGATATAATGTACCAGATGTGAGCTGAAGAGTACTGGACTCAGTGTAGTGAAAAGAATATCTAGAACAGGAGTGTCAAACATAAGGTTCAGGGGCCCAGAATCAGTCTGCCAGAGACTCCAATCTGGGTCAGCTTGGAAAATGTGAAGGAATGTATAAATTTTGGACTTTTTAACTGTATTTACACGAGTTTTGCAGCTTCTCCTACTGATAAAGACCTCTCCCATGGCCATGCATACAGCACCAAAGCAAATAAGCAGTAGATAAAAAGAAGAATTAAAAGATAGAAAGTTCTTGCTGTTTTTTTTCCACATTTATTTCTTATAATTTGAACCCGAAGGGATATGCTGACGAACTTCTTTCATTTACTACAGCTACGTCTTTATCATGTGGAAAAACAGAAATGTACCGCTGAAATTACACTTTTTTACTTGTCTTAAAAAAACCTCAGGGATTAAATGTGTAGTTCAAGTTCTTTGCATTGACAGAAAGGGGAGTTTCATGTATGTCGCCCACAGTGTAAAATGAGCTTGACATCCCTGATCTAGAATAATTGTGCAATATGACTTCCATAGCTGCTGCCGATGTTTTTTTTTTCTGTATTTTTTAATATATATTCAAATGTATTATGAGCGGCAATGTTATTTCATTGCAGAACAGTCATGAGCACTATGAAAATGTACAGCTGCTCTCAACAAGGATGCAGTCAAGAGCACTAAGTGTTCATTTGGACACTTAGTGCCCCCCACCAGATTTCCTAATGGAGACTAATGGGTTTTACTTTTACTGGAGGTACTTCCGGTGAAGTAATTCGTGACTGTCTGCTCTAGCTACACTAATGGCGTGCTCCTTTGTGTTTCCCAGAACTCACAGACGCTGAGAAGAAGCTGGAAGCTTTCCGCGAGGCTCTTGCTCTCCTACCACCACCACACGCTGAAACTCTAAAGTACCTCATGGCTCACTTAAAAAGGTGAGTAATCCAAGGTAATTCTGCAAGAGCCAAACAACCGTAAAAAAAAAAATAATTAAGAGGGTTTAGTGAAGGGTGTAATACTTCTGCTGTGGGAGGGGTAGACTAAATTTCTAAAACATTGTCATTTTTCCAGCATCAGCCCCTCCCTTGCCTTTATTCCACGTCTTATCAGAAACTAGAAAAAAATTAAACATGTAAAGGGTTAAATGTGTTATTTATAAATATGATGGTGCCAGAAATATTTATGATAAACACTATATGTTGATGTTTTTCATAATTTAGTGTAAATTTTTACATTAGATTGTGCACTGTTTTGGATGCATGAAAATCATTTTCAGCTGTCATATGTATTTTATATTGGACTGTGTGTATCTTACACGTTACGTGTTGACCCTACCTTTGTACACGGTCGCTGAAACTGTTCCATTGTGAGGATGTATGTAGTATTTTTCTAACTTTGATAAACGTTGCAGGGTGACACAGAATGAGAAATTCAACTTGATGAACGCAGAGAACCTTGCCATCATTTTCGGGCCCACCCTCATGCGTGCACCCAACACGGACGCCATAACAGCGCTGAATGACATCCGCTATCAGAGACAGGTGGTGGAGGTGCTCATTAAAAAAGGGGATGTACTCTTCTAAACAAAAAGTAGGACTTTTATAGAACAGCCCTCTAATCATTTTTTTTTGTGTAAAGACTTGAATTACTTTTTTTATTACACTGATTGATGCTTTTTATTTTTATTTTTTAAATGCCTTGTGTATGGACTAGTGCTAACCTAACATCTGTCCTCCCCTGTACTGGGTGTGGATGATGAACCTTACACTTGTACGTACCTTTTGTCTCCCCATTTTTGTCGGGGTTTTTTGAAAAGCTGACAGACCAGCGTGCATGGTGCAAGGTCTTTGTTTGCTTTGTAGTTGTAACCCAGCATGTGTTAAGATGTGTAGCGCTGTGATTTCTGCTTTTGTCTGTTACACAGTAGATTTTGTCCACATTCCCAGCTGCTTGCGGTGCAGCTATTTCTGTGAAACTTTATATAGTTGGATGTAAAAAAAAAGAGAAAAAAAAAGAAAGAAAAAAAAAAGAAAAAAGCTACTAATTTTACCGGGGTAATTTTTATGATGCTGTATTTTTTTATCTCCTCAAATGTTTCTACATCGCCTGCAGTTCTTCTTTGAATGAGTCTTTCTTCTTAATGTGTACACACAGCTGGATTTTCCTGACCTTAACATTTTATTGTGTTAGAAACAGCATTATTTGTGAATTTGATTTTTTTTTTTTTTTACTATAATGTTTTTTGTACAAAACGTGTGCATGGTCACTTTAATTTATTAAACCTTACTCTGATAAATTAAGTGCTTAATGAGTCATCCGAATTGCCATAATAAAAAAATCAAAATCAATAAATATCTGGTCAAAAATGTAATTAAGTGATTTTCATTCTTTTAACTTTCAAAAAGTCTGCAAAAACAAGAATCTTGGCAAATGGGTAACATTTTACAAACATCATACAAACATATCTGCTTACCTCTGCCTTTATACTGTCTTTCAGGGGAAATCTCCCAACTAGTCACTTAAGTCTCTTTTGCACTAATACCTACTCGACTCGACTCTGGACTGCCTAATGTGTGGGGTTGTTATAGCAATTTGGCCAAAAGTCCCATGACGTCATTTGTATGCAACACAAACACAACAATGGAGGATGCTGAGGCGATGGTATACCTGCTGCTTGGTCTATGACTTATTGTCTGACTTGGGCACCACAGTGTTGGTTTTTGTGCAGCCATTTCCCTCTTTTTTGATTTTTGTGAAGTAGTTGCTCTCATGATTTGTCCAGTGACGCCACTAACTGGCCAGTCTGACCACGTGGCATCCAGTCTGTTGATGTCACATTTTTGGATTGATTCAGGCTGCTTGGAACCCTAACCGAGCAGTTACAAAAAAAGTACCAGGTACCAGGTACTGCTACCTAATGGAAAACCCTAAAAACCGAGTCAAGCCAAGCCAAGTAGGTAGAGAGCTGCAGCAGGGTAATTGGTTGGTAATTCTTTTAGCCATTTGTCACTTTTCACATTAGAAGTTCCTTTATTTCACTGACAATTTTTTAAAAAAGCATGAATTTACTTTAATTTTTCACCATGACTTACACTGTTGATTTCTTAAGTGATGTTGGTGTAATGCCTGTACTGCCCGTGAAATCACTTTGTTCAGCCATACTTCCTTATGACTCTCCCCATAGTCCATCTCTGAACAATTTTATTTTTGTTTTCCCTTAAAGTACAGTCCACATAGCTGATATATTTTGATCTATTTTTGTGTAGTTGTGGCACAACATTAGTAAATGAAGTGCCTTGAAGTGGCTCAGCCTTGATATGGGTTACAGGAAGTGCTATGTGGACCAGATGGGGCACATATGTGACAGCACACCTGACATCTGGCCCATATAAAGTGAACTTGTTGCTGAGGTTGGGGCGGCCACATTCATCCTTAGTCAACACTGTAAGTCAAAGCTTAATATGGCCCTTAGAAGAAACTGCAGATGTGGGTTATATTTGGCCCAAGCATCTACCTTAGTCTGGGAATGTTATAGTTCTATAGTTGCTGCACTGTCAAGAAATCGAGCAACTTTATTTTTTAGTAAGGGCTGTACTTGTAGAAAAAATTCATTTCTTCTTCCCATAGACCTGAATTCTTGTTCATTTAAAAAGAAAGAAAAAAAAAATATATATATATATATAAGAACACATCATGTGACATGTTTCATCATTACTCTGAACATAAACACTATATTTTTATTACTTTGCTGTAAAAACTCACTAGAGCATGAATTTTTTAAAGTTTTTTAAATAAAGAACAGAAAATATATACTATACATGCCGGGGCTGCAGTGATGACCCTGACACTCCTTCATTCTGCATATTCATGATGACAGATTGTGCCTAAAAGCGCACGTCACGTGCCACGTGACTGTACAGAAAGCCCCCTAACATCACATCAGTCACACAGATTCACTGAGGAATTAAAGCCAAACCCACATTACCTGCGGCAGCACCACTCCACTCTGGGGAAGCTGTTAATTACTGGATATGTGTGCAAACAATGTCACATGAAATTTGTGGATTTTGAGTTTAATTACCCACAGGTTATGTCCTTCCATGCAGCTTCCAAGAACCAGTCATGCACATCACCAGTGGGTCATTACATGACCAGGATTTCATACCACTGAGGCTCAGAGAATAAATGTAAGTTGTTTGGATAGCGTGTTTATTCCACGTGATTTAAAATAATGTTTTCTCTCAAGCCTTGGACAGGTGAGCTTTCAGACTGTAGTATTGTTGTCTATGTTGTCTGCAGCTTCATTTCCAGCCTTTCCCTCCATTTAGGTCTTTGTGCCTCAAATTTCACCACTAAGCATTTGAGAAGCAATCACTGCTTGACATTTAATCACTCCGGTGCTGTGGCCACATCACATTGAGTTAATGTAAGCTAAATTCAGACTTGTCTCCGGTGATTGTGTGGCAAAATTGGATTTTCATCCAACCGTTTAGTGCCCCCCGACCATTATCAGCCATTTTAAATATATCATAGAACTGTGAATGAGGGTAAGCCGCACAAATAAAGCTATCAAGCTTTCTATCACTCAGTCAGATGTGGTGATAACGCCATGCTAGAACAGCGTCTGCCAAATGTATTGTGCACTGGATGTGCATTATTCACAGCATGAGAAATCTGAAAGGCTGTGATCCATGAGATAACTGACCTTTCTCTCTTAACTGGATGGCAATGCTTTTTTCCCTTACAGGCTCTGAAATATAAGTGCAGAATTTGAAATGGCAATGCGTATCCTTTTAATTAGAGGCTAATGCTTGACATTATAGCACTGTGACTGTTTCTGTGATTTAATTTATGCACTTTGCAAATGCACACTATTTTGCACTCGTAAAAGCATACATATTAATACATAACAATAATATATGGAAACAGGAGTAATACATATATGCAATATAAGGATTAAAAATCCTTATATTGAATTAAAAATCATTTGTATGCAGGGCTTTCTCTGAAAAAAATATGAGTCAGTGTTTCTATATCTACATTGCCACAATTTGTAACAAAGCACAATATTTTCTTTGTAATTCTAATCCTCTTAATGTTCATCAAACCATAACCATTCAATATGGTGTCCACTGTTCATCCACCACCTGCAGGTATTACATAGGTGCTTTTATTTGTATTCACTGAATATTTAATCACTCACAGAGCAGATGTAAACACACAACTCGCGCTGTGAGGCTTCAAAGCTGGACAATGCACCAGAAGTGTCCGACTGAGACAAGGCTGACTGAGCAGATACAATGAAGGCTTGTCCTGTATTACATCACAGTCTTGGAGAAAAGCAAAGCAGTGCTAACGCGGTGTAAATTCAGATGACCTGAGTGGCTGGTGGGAGAGTAAAGGGGGAGGGTTGAGAAGAATCTCTGTTAATTCAGATATTGCCAAAATGCTCATTTGTTCCTAAGTGAGATGAATGAGGCTTGTGGTTCAGTGGTTGGCTGACTGAACGGAGTAGAGATGTGAGGAAATTGAGTTGCTTGACCCATCACTGGCCCGACAGGATGGGGCAGTGCACAGCAAGAAAGAAATGCGTGGGTGTAACACCTGCCCTCCAGAAAGGACACAGTCTGAATTGACTAAGCTTTAAACAAAGCAGTCTCATAACATGATCCATTCTGAAGGTGTTTCTGGCAGGAGCAGGCCCAAAAATGCTTTTCGATAGGGGTGACAAGCTGAGACCATCACATATTTTGTGGTGGTACCGAAAACTGTCTGCATTTTTCTCAGCTTGGGAAATCGCAACAGGCCAATCATTTTACTCAAAGGAGTATAAAGACAATGACAATGTGTCAGCATGGCAACAACAGTAATGGTTCTGCAAAAAAGTTCTATGAGAAAAATATGAGTAACTCGATGTAACTTTTGTAAGTTTGATTAGTTTAACCCCTCCAACAGCACTTTATTCTGAGTGGTGGCCATCTTTAGTCTTTTGTGGCACTAGCCACCCCTGGCCACCACTTAGCATTGCCTCATGTGTCCTGGAACTTTTACTCATACACCATTTTGCTCAAGTCCTCAGAAAAAAGTGACATTTGAAAATTTACACATAATGATTAGCTACCCCTAATTTCTTCATATTTTTCTATTAAAATAGAAAATATGTACAATAGTGTTGTGTGAAACATATGCAAACATAAATGGAAACATAGCATATAGCATGACCACAACATAGCCTGAACTGTCTGAGACAAGCCATCTTGTAATTTCTTTAAGTAGTCTTCAGGAATAGTTCTCCAGGCCCCTTGAAGGACATTTAAAGCTCCTCTTTGGATGTTGGCTGCCTTTTGTTCCATTCACTGTCAACATGATCCCATACTGCTTCAGTAATGTTGACGTTTGGGCTCTGGGGAGGCCAGTCTATGATGGATGGTGTTCCATTGTATCTTGATGCATGTTCAATCATCCAGGTAAGGAAATCCCAGAAAGTTGATTCTGCTCACAATAGATATGCCAAGTTGTCAGCTCTCTGGGCATTAATTTGTTGGTAGAAAAATTCTATTTTATGCCTGTGTGCCTTTGTTATTTTTGGAACCTTTTGGAGATTCAATTAAAGAAATGGGAACATATTAGGTGTTTTATGACAGGCTGCTTGAAATAACGTACCTTAAGATACTATTTAAAATGGGTTCTGTAATAAGTAGACACAACACTGGTTCATCCTTTGGGTTAGGTGCTTTTTATATGCTGGAATGATTCACAGGTCAGTGTTAAGTGGCTTAACAACCAAACAAAAGCATTCTTCTGAGAATGGTCACGTGTAAGGAATGGACTAAAAATGACTTGAAAAAGCAGCCAATGTCCAAAAGAAAAACTTTGAGAGATCTTCAGAAATCCTGGAGGACTATTGCTAAAGATCACTTTAAAAAAAATTAAAAGAAACTCAGACTCCATGGAAGCAAAACATAAAGAGATTGAATGGCCCAAACTTTACACTTTTTTGGGCCAGCTTTATACTGAAACATCTTGTAATGTAGAACCAATTAAAATCACCTGTCACACTTGAAATTTTTTTTTGTTTTTTTCCTGTGGCACAAACTCATAAAGACAGATAATTTATCAATGTGGAGACATCATTTTGATTTACACACGCCTGTAGATAAAGATTTCAAAGCTTCAATAACAGATTATTAGAAAGAGAAAACGCACAGAGCAAGCATGTTCTGTGTCTTTGCACCTAGGGGTTGTGTGTGGCCAAGTTCATGATACGATATTTCAGGGGTGGATTACTGTGGTATGTTGATCTTATATGTTGTGTCCCTCTCAAATGACAAGCACTGGCAGGCAGTCTCTCACATCCACGGTGAGACAATAACAACCAGGCTGCCAGTGGAGAGCTTGAAGGTTGTACAGTAAGTCATTTGCCAGCGCTAAAAGAATCTTTTATGTGTTTCAACACATTTTAATTCTCGAGTCATCGACAGGCAACGTGTCAAAGATGGATCTTAGTTTGGATGCCTGAGTTTAATGGCAACAATGAATGTTGTGATTTTTATTTTTCATCTAGTCACCCTAGCAGGTAAGAAATTGTTTTAAACTAAAGAAAATGTGTGCTTGATCACTTTTGACATAGTATACTTGCCTTTTTTTTTACAGTAATTAAATGTTTCAAACATCAGTTATAATTATACATAAATAAAAATACAAATAAATGCTTCATTAATTATATTTAAAGAAACTTCTCTGAGATCAGTGTAATCTGATCCAGTTCACAGAAAAAAATTAATGAGCAAATTTAAGCTTTGTACAAACTGGCTCTCTTGCAAGGCCAAGTACAGTGAGGCTTTTTCTTCTGCATTTCAACCCTTCATCTGCCTGTCACCACATGAAGTCATCTGCATAATTATAGACAGCCAATTCCCTAGTTTACTGTGTTGAATGTTCTGAGAATCATTCAAGCATTCAAACCACATGTTGCTGTAAAATGGCCTTCATTTCAAGGTCAAGAGAAATGAAAGGAGGTCCTGCTTTGGCTTGTGACAGATGCGTAGTGGAAAATAGGAAAAAGAATATCTCTATTAACAACCCACACAGTGGAGCGATCACATGTTTCAACAAAGTGTTGCCGAAATTAAACTCTCTGCACATACACACTGTTTGTTTATGTTTACACTACAGGCAGTCCCTGTGTCTGTGATATTGACAAAAACTCAGCCAAAATGCAGAAATAATGCGTAAAAAAAATTAAGTAATATCCAAGATTCAGTGTCCAAGGTGTCCAGAGCCTGTCCTCACCACTCCCACTCCCCCACTGTATTTAACAGTTGGTAGATGTTTGTGCTGATATGCTGTGTTTAGTTTTCACTCAGTGAGACATTTACTCGCTCGTGCATTACTGCCAAACATTTCCATGCTAGTCTTGTATGTTGTCCCAGAGGATTGTAGTTTGTTCAGATGCAACTTTGCAAACCTAGGCTCTGCTGTCATGTTCCTTTTTTTCCCTCCTGTCAAACCTTCCAAACAAGCAACTGTTAATTTGTACTGTTGTGAACTTTAAAATTGAACATGCACAGGCCAGTAGAGTTCTCTGTGAATTGCAAAATCTAACTTTGGGGTGAATTTGCTGGAACATCCACTCATGTGAAGATTGGTTTTCCACTTGTAAACAGTCTTTCTCACTATTAAATGAGGGCCTTATAACCTCTCCCAGACTGATGGGCAGCAACAATTCAAGTAAAAGTCTATTTTACATTGGAAAATTTTGTGTCAGCACTTTAAGAGTTTGGCAACACACATACTATAGATACCACACACCATGGAAACAAGGGTTTATTTTTACTCTGCTGTGTACTAATTTTACATGTTGCACCTACATTATCACGTCTGTTTTCCAGTCACACTAATTTAGGTCACCCTAAGTGTCAGGTGTTCTTAAAAACCATCTGATTTTCCAGCACTCAAGGAGAGCTACCAAAAGTGGTGTCACTGTTTAAATGACTCCAAACGTAACTCATCACAAAGCAATAATGTTGTCTGTTTCAGGCACAGCCTGGGGCTCCTTGGAAGAAACACGTCTGTTTAAAACCCTTTTCACCAGTTACAATAAGGTTGTCCGCCCTGTCAGTCATTTCAAGGACAAAGTGAACGTTACTGTGGGTCTTCAGCTCATTCAGCTCATCAGTGTGGTGAGGTCTTATATCACAGTATATCACCTGTAATAAGATTCACTGTCATTACACAATATTATCTATATGAGTAACACAACACCTTTTTTGGATCCACAGGATGAGGTCAACCAGATTGTCACCAGCAATGTGCGACTGAAACAGGTTTGTTAAATTTTTGTTGTGTTATTGTGTAAGAAGGAGAAGGAAGGTATTCCTCTACAGTCACTTCTGGCATGGACAAAAAGGCCAAACTCAGTCAAATATTAGACTGCACTCACTTTGTTTTGATAAAAGGTCTTCTTTTAATTTGTTGGTAGATGATTTTTGCCAAATAAACACAGGATTTTTATACTATTACTTCCTCTAGTATGGTTCAAGAGAGACAGATTAACCAAAAAAAAATCTGAAAAAACATGAGGTAAACAATTCATCAATACTTGATAGCCAGGGGGTAAAGTGGAATTTTGCAGGTGGGGGGATCCTAACAGCTGATGTAGCAGTGTGGAAGAGGAAGAAAAAAGAGAGATAGATATATAAAAAATTTTATTGTGACCTTTAAATTTTCTGAGGCTTACTGGTCTTTGTGGATATAACTGAATGACAGTTCATCTTAAACTGATGTCTGTTACACTCCATGTAACCTTACAATTACAGTTACTTATAATTGACCACGAACACCAGTCTTCTCTGTGTCAGTCCAACATAGCATGATGGTAAACTTAACCACAGTACTGCAAACTAAGCAGTTTTGCGTGCACTAAATTGTATTTGTATTTTCATGCAATCTGAATTAGAATTATTATAAGCAGAATTATTACACTTTTGTTTTCACAAATGTTTTTAAGCCTTTCACAGCATGAAAAAATATAATCTTGCTAATTGCCCTTTCTTTCTTATATCTTTCTCAAATATTAAGAATGGAGTTGTCACACGTTAACTTTTTTCTCCTAGGGAAATACAGCCTGGCCTTAGAGGATACAAAAAAAGTATTGATCCTAATACTCTAGTATCAGTGCAATGCCATAACCAGCATTGGTTTCAATACTGTGGATATTTTGATAGACCCATTGTGATGGCTGCACTTACAGCCACACAGTGGTAATATCTACCATGATAGTGTAAAGGCTTATACATAATATTGCATTCACATTTGTTTTCTTTAAATATTGGAGTTAATTTACAGGACAATAAATAACTGGTTTT
>VVHJ01032449.1:0-11098 GCA_015107715.1 Tylochromis polylepis
ACAGACTGAAGTATCTCTTTTTTTCCATTTTGTTTGGAGCCTTTGTCATGGTACACGCAATTAAGCATCCCACGTCTCTCAGTGGTCCTTGAAATGCCTACAGCGTGATCTGTGTCTTTTTGAAGTCATTGGACAAAATCAGGAAAAACACACCAGTTAAAATAAGGTTCCCAAAAATCTGCAAGATTAGTTTTTGTTTTTTTGTCTTTTAATTTTCACTTTTCGATATTGTTTTTTGTATTTTATATGAAAGATCAATAAAGTTGAATTTGTTTGAAAAATGAAAGAAATCTAGAACCACCAACACTCATCCTGCCAAAGTCAGGAATCAGGGAAGAAGGTATTGCTTGGACAGGTAACCAATAATCCAAAGGTCATGATAAATGGGATCCAAAGTTCCTTTGTGGAGATTAGAGCATCTTAAAGAAGGGCAGCCTTTAGTGATGCGTTCTGGCAGTCAGGCCTTTATGGTGGACAGGCTGCTTTGTCAACAGATACCTGACTCTTATATCTCTGGTCTGATGAAATAAAGATTGAACTCTTAGGCCACAATTCCCCACGCTTTGTGTGCTAGAAACCAGACACTGCGCATCGCCTAATTAATACCATTCCTACAGTCAAACACAGTGATGGCAGCAGAAGATGGATGCAAAAAACACAGAGCAATACTGAGTGAAAACCTTTTCCATAATAAGATTTCAGACTCAGGCAAACGTTTACATCTTAGGAAGAATATAAAGCACATTACCAAGTAAACTCGGCTCTGGTGTGGGAAAGTCAACCAAAAGTCTGGACCTGAAGGAGCATCCCAGGAGACACTTGAAAACGCCTGTGCACCAATGCTCCCTGTTAAGCTTCGCTGAGCATGAGCGATTCTGTCAAAATGAAAAGGAGCTTTGGAAAAGAAAAGCATGCCAAACTTGTGGGATTATTCCCAAGAACTCATGATGCATTGCTGCAAAAGGTGATTTAACCAAGTACTAAATCTACTGTCTGAACACGTATGTAAAAGGAGCATTTGACTTCTAAATGATTTTGCTTCATCATTATCATGTATTGTGTTTAAATTGGAGAGGAAAGTGGATTAATTGAATGCATTAGAACATAACAGAGTGACACAAGGATCTGAAAAATGTTTTAAATGTGGTCAGCGGCACACTGTAACTTGGTTTGTCCTCTTCACTCTGCAGGCTTTCCCTTGCATCTCCACTGGAATCTACGGTTAGTGCCTGTGTGTGTCTCCACTGTTCTTACACTTTGTGTTTGTGTGTCAGTTTTTAATCATTTATTTCACGTTTATTGATCAGCAACAACACTTTCTTTCTGCTGTCTTCATCCACTGTACACACTGTGTGCTCTCCATCACACGCTTGTCAGTCTGCCTGTTTGACCAGAGTGCCGAGCCTCTGGGTGCCGCTTGTCAAATGATCTCCTCCAGCCCAGAGGTGGTTCTCAGATTAACGCCTTGGATTAAGAGCGGCAGATTAAGATAGATTAGGCCGGAGATTGTGTTATATTGACTGTAATCCTCTTCACGCTGGCAGGAGAGAGTTAAGGATAGTGCTTAAACACACCCCAGGGTGGCTTTGCTGTGAAGGCTAGTTGTTGACACCTCTCTGTCATTGCTGGAGAGAGGAAAAGGCCAAATTCCCAGTTGACTCCAGGTTGTCTTCCTCCCGGTTCTGCTTGTTTGTCATTGTCCCGCTGTTTCTTTCCTCTTGAGTGTTTTGTAGGTCAGGGTCTTGAAGGAGTAACACAAATTATGTAACTTTAGGAGGTATAAGCAGCTTGTTGTCTCTACAGACAGCTGCAATCAAAAGCAAATCTGCCATCTTTAAGGCATAGTTCCACACAGAAAACATGTCAACGTATGAGTTTCATTTTTAAAGAATGGTCTCATATTTTACAGCTGTAACATCATTCCAATTAAAGCACCCTCCTCATCGGTGTTTTATACACTTTGTAATCTAATGAAATTGGAAAAAAAAAAATGCGCCTGGCAGGCAGTCACGCTATTAGTTTTTTGAGTTGGAACACAGATGATGTACACCTCTTCCCAGACTTTGTACCACTATTATAGCTGCACTTTAAGGCCCTACAAACCTCGCTGGTGTTTCAGTCAATAAGGCTGAGCAGACCTCATTACAGTGTAGGTGAGAAGACCTCTGCTGGGAAATAAGCCAAATAGTTTACTTACTTTACTAATAAGGATGGTAAATACATTTTTGGAGGAAGCATAATTGCATCCTTGATTATGTTCATTAGCAACATTTTTCTCCTCAGGTTGCCTCTTGCGTCAGATATGTGATAAAGTACAGATTACTAAAACACTCGAGTTAAGGTTGGAGGAAAGATTTTGGTTTTGATTAAATATTAAAAAGGGAAACGTGTTCCACGCTGTGCTTTACATCCAGTGCTGTGCAAGTTAAACTCTGAGATTAAATCAGTGCTCACGCTCAGAGTTTTTGCACTAAATTTGTGGTACTGAAATAAACCACTTAATGTTCATTTCCTGCATTTTATTTTTATAAATGAGCTGCTTTTTCAGTAGAGCCCCCAAACATCCACACAGCCCCCAATCTTTGAAACTCCCTAAACTGAATAAATCACTGAACTCTACTACTGCTAAATCAGACACATTACTTTTGCACGCAAGGAAAAACAAAAGTACCAATCAAAAGCTTAGACACACCTGAGGGCAGATGTGTTTCTAATTATTTATGCGTCACAGCATCAGAATATTTTATGTTTGATAAAATAACGTGATGCTCAAATGCACAAAATTAAACTCTTTCGATTGTTGTACAGAGTGAGCATGAAGTCGGTGTGATAAATAATTGAAATAATTTAAGTGATAATTATTTAGGAAAATATACATTTCTTAAAATTTGTTGAAAACAAGTAAAATTTGTGAGAACATCAGTGATGTTTGTTTGGAAGATCAGTCTTTTAGTGGCTGTACAGGTGCATCTGTGGTTTGGTTTTCCTTCTCACTGGGCTATTGATGATTCATCGCAGTCTTGTATTTACTAGCAGAATAAGCCAGGACCACAATACACATGTGAGGTACAATTTTCTGGTTCAGCACTGGAAAGAAAGCTCAACCTACTGTATTGTAGGTCACTGAAGAATTCAGCAGATGTTGTTTTGTTGTCATAATTTTTTTACTGTTATTTTAAAAAAAAATCTAGAAACCAATTAAAAGTAAAGAAATGCTCTTCAATGATTGAGTGTGTCTAAACTTTTGACTGGTACTTCATGTAAATATAAACCAATCAGTAGAAAACAGATGTAATTCAGCTCTACAGGACTTGTTATGGGCTGTTTCCACAGGTTTTTTCATGACTTATTGTGATCATCAGTCAGTTGTGGTTATTACCAAAAACTGCCCTGATGCTTTAAGTCAATTTGACATTTCAAGTGTGATGCTGATTATGTTGACAGTGTGACTTATTTTCAGTGATGGGAATAACGGCGTTAAAAGTAAAAGTAGTCAAAAACGGCCAGTTATACCCTGGACCCCAGAGGGTTAAACATTTTTTTTAAAGTAATGCAATAGTTACTTTTCCTAGTAATTAGTTACTTTTATAATATTGTAACTCAGTTACTAATGCAATTACTTTTTTGAAGAAGTAACTATAACTAATTACTTTTTCAAAGTAACTTGCCCAACACTGCTTATTTAAACGGTCTGTAAAATATAATACGTTAATTTGACACTCAGCAGCCACCTTGTGAATTCTGGGTTGCATCCTGTTTTGTCTTCATATCAGTCTTAATTCTTTGTGCCATAGATTCAACAAGGTGCTGGAAACATTCCTCAGATGTTTTGGTCCATATTGACATGATAGTATCACACAGTTACTGCAGATTTGTCAGGTACAAGTCCATGATGTGAGTCCTCTGTTCAGCTCCATCCCAAAAGTGCTCTATTGGATTGAGATTGGAGAGCCCATGTGAAATGTAGTGTGAGTTTGCTGCTCTTTGCTTACAGGAGTGGCACTAGTTGTGGCATTTCCACCCAGAGAACTGCTGCTCACTAGATCTTTTCTTTTTTAAACCATCCTTTGTAAACCTTAGACATGGTTGTGTGGGGACATCTCAGTAGATCAGCAGTTTCTAATTCTGATGCTTGGTATTGAACCTCAGCAGGCTGTCTTCACCTATAAGGCTAAATGCATGGAGTTGCTGCATTTACATTGACTGATTAGATATTTGCAGAACAGATGTACCTAATAAAGTGGCTTAGTTGGCTGAGCTTTTTTTTTTCCTGCGCAAATTTGCACAGATTTGCTCAAAATCATCTTCTAATATTCAACAGCACTGCTGCAAGCTGCACATTTTCTCTGCCTCCTCTAGCACTAGCAGTAGCCTTACTGACAACCTGTGATGCTGTTTACATCATATGCAATGAATGCACTGAGTGGCAGCTATTCAAAACAATCAGTGTGCTCAGTGAACAGCTCTGCTCACGCCATTGTATTTTTCAGTATTTATTTCAGTATTTTATTCATGGATGTAATATCTACATTTAAAATTAAAATTATAAGGGTTGAAATATTGAATTAAAGAGTGACGCAGATCTCAATCAGTCCAAACAAACAGAAAAAGGAGTGAAAACACCTGTCCAGATGAAGTGAGGCCACTTGAATTAGATGCTCACGTCAATCAGTAAAATGTTTTATATAACAAGCCACAGTGGGCACACGTTAACATATTATATTCCATTTTCTTCAGTGCATTTGTTTCAATGCTCTAACAAATTGTACAGTGCTAATTTGTACCCTCGTGTATTCCCCTGTGCTAACATGCTGAACCATCTCCTAATGTATAATCACATAGAGTTTGTTTGGATTGAGCAGTTTGGCCAGATGATGAGTTTTCATTGCCTTTGTGCTGCTTTACAGGCGCTGGGTGTAATTTTCCAGCAGTGAAAGGTCTCAGCTGCTCAATGAATATAGAAGAAGAAGAGCAGTCTTTCTCCATCTGTCTCCTCATAACCAACAAGTGTGTTGTCTGCGTCTCGCTAGAACAACTGAGTCGGGATCAGTCGATGTGAGAGAAGTCAGAATGGGGAGTGTTAGAATAGTGGAAAGAAGAACAGAAAGCACCGAAGACAACAGCATAACGCAAACACACAGATCTCTCTCTGCACCTGTTCTGGAAAACTGTGTGCCTATTTTTGATGTCACTTGCGTGTGTGTGTTTGTGCTTCTGTAGGATATCCACCTGAACAGGCTGTGCACGAGGCGTTAAAAACTGTGAGGGAGTATCTCGATGCACATCATGACAAGGTGGGTATGTGTTTGTGTTTGCGCCTGCATGATTGGCAATTTTTCCCCTACCCTTTCCTCCAGGTATTATTTCTCTCACAGCTGTTGTTTTTGTTTTCGGGTGATACGAGGAAAAGGGTGCACCGAGAACACACACAATCAGACACACAAAAAATATTTTTGAACACACACCCAAGTTCTGTCTCTCTCATGCTCATGGCCAAGTCTGTGTTTTAATTGGCTCCTTGCGGGACTAAACCCGACTAACACAAACACACAGGCACGCACACTCTCTCTCAGGAGAAACACCAAGCGGAGAAAAGACAAAATGATGGAATAGATGACTGGAGGGGAGGGACTGAGGAAGAGATTGAAAAAAGCGGAAACTTTCCAATCAGTCATTGACAAGCCCTAAACTCTCCTCCCTTTTCCCCCTCCTTTACTTCTCTGGTCTCCTCCCACTTCTCTTTTTCGATCTTTGTGCCTTGGTGTTACCGCCGTCCTGCACGGCCTCCCAGAGAGGGTGCTGATGATGTTATTGTTAGCGCTGACATCTCCGGAGTCTCTGTAGCAATACCGGTCAACTGATGCCATCAGCCACTCTGTGCATAGCAAATGAAGTCGAATCATTGCATTTCTCACCACAGTGGACAACAAGACAGCAAGCCTCGAATGTCAGTAAATAAGACCAGAAGGCCAAATCAATGAAAAACTTATTTATATTCTGCCCACAACTACTTCCACTCTGCTTTTAAGGGAAAAAAAATACTGAAGGCGGCCACATAAATATAAAGAGAGAATGTTTACCAGAGGAAATTGGGTTTATTCATTAATTGAACAGCTTTATGGGGTTTTGTCGAGCTTGTTCTGGCTCTGAGTGCTGTAATGTAGAAATGAAATTGAAAACTGTAAACACAGTAAGGTGCAAAATGGACTCAAGACTTGGGGTCAGTATAGCTAGATTCTGCATCAAATGTAATAAAAATGTAATCATTTATGTGCGAAACATATACCATTTTTAAAATGTAACACCCAGAACAGATTTATAACTGTTGTTTTTTTTTTTGGGGGGGGGGGGTTTCGAATTAGACTCACAGTCGGCCAGAAAGTTTCATCAAGTCCTTTTAGCAGCTCTTCTGAGCCTTTTATTTGTAATCATGAGCTTCTTCAGCAGATTGAGCTTTTTAGTTGCATTGAGCTGCAAAGCCCCACCCTACTACTCTTACACATTAATTATACTTCTGCATTATGTCTATGGCGTAACTTGCGTCATAACCGGAACCCCATTTTAACCCTATGCTGCAATCTTCTGAATAACCTGACGTGCACCTCCCCGGAAATGTAACCACATGTCGGGTTGGGATAAAAGGAGCTTCCAGTTACTACGTAAGTTGGGACGTAAATTTCCCGCAGAAGTCTAAATCAAACTGTAGTAGCGGTGTATGATACTGCAAAATTTGGTATTGATCCAGTACCAAGTAAATACAGAACCAGTATCACTGATAACAGCTATATATACTTTTAAACTATAAAGGCAGCTTATGTACAGGAGAGCAGTACAAGATGATTTATGAAGTGAATGTACCAAACTTGGAGAGAAACATACTAAAGTATCAGTCCTATCACATCAGTAATGGTCCACTGTTGATGTTGCCATCAATACGATCGTTCTGCTCACCCCTAACTCTTGGAGTGTCATCACATCTGTGGTGGTTTTTAATCTGTTCAGATCAAATCGCTTCCCCACTTGGTGCTGTTTGTTTCTGCGGATAGAAACACAGCAATCACATTCAGGCACAGACCAAAACAACCAATTTCTGGTTAAAGACTTCAAAGTGGTTCCTTTACAGTGAGGACATGGTCCAACCCAACTACTAGGTGTACACTGCAAGCTTCAACACCTTCCTCTAGCTGGATTTGCTTTGCATTATGGGAATAAGCAGAGTACCACAGATGTACTGTAGCAACTAGCCTCCTACATACAGTTGTACCCAGGTAAACATGTATGTTAGGAGAAAATTCTTCACGTTATCTACTACTCCAGGACCCAGCACCTTCTCCCTGTGTTTATTTTCACTGCAGACACATCTGGCCAGTAAGCCACTGAGCATTCTCACGCACTTTGTAGTGACACGTTTTGGTTCTGTGTGGGAAAAGAAACCTAACCACAAGAAAAAGCTAAAAGTTTACAAACTCATCAACTGATTGGTATGGATTTACATTCTCTTAAGTGTGCAATACTTCCATGGACTGTATATAAAAGAGGCCACTCATTGGTTTCTGGTCACCTCTGTACTTTTTTTTGTTAGAATTTTGTTGGGCAAATTATCTTCTAACACTCTCTGAGTTGGTGAGCAAACTCCATCCAAAAACTTTACAGACAGACATACCTGCTAATTGGTGCTAAATAACAGACTAATAAAAGGAAACAGTTGAACTCACCAAAACTAAAGCACAAACGTTTTGAACAGCCCACACCATGCTGGTCAAAAAGGGGAGCCTTGATGTAAAAATTCCCTCTCGATAACACAGTTAGCCAATTTTCTAATACTTTTTTTTAAAGCAGATCAAACATAGCTTGGTGTGAATAAACAATCATTATTTTCAGGATGCGGTTTAGCTAATGATCAGTGTGACTTTCAGTCTCATCTGTTAAGCAAGCATCAGTAAGAAATCCTAAAACTCAAAATTAATAAATTGAGTAGTTCCACAATTGCATTATTTCTGGACAAGTTGTGGTATGACTGAAGTCTTCAGAAAATCTACTAAATGGACATTGTGGTGAGAATATTGTTTCAGCTGCTTTCAAGTCTGAAGTAAAGCTGGAAAATACAGTATTACATGTGTTTTAAGATGCATTATTTGTTAAAGGATATGCATTTTCACAAGAGCACAAAGACTAATGTAATTTCCACAACAGTCGACAGGTTTTCTGTTTGAGAGGGGAATATTTACAGGTTGTGTAATGTATTTCCATTAACAACGGGCTGTTCTCAGAGAGCCATTTACATTGACTTGCTGTTATTGTTAGCATTAGCATCTCTAGGCTCTCTGCTGCAGTAGTGTGAGAATTAGTTCCCCACTGCTACAGTTTTCAAGTGGAGCCACCTTCGTGCGGAGGTTAGAAATTTCAAACCTTAGCCTAGGGGATGTAGTTACTTACCACACATTTCCATATCTTCCCTTTTAGCTTCCATGCAAATCCTGGTGAGTGATGGTAATTGTACAGCAAGCCGGGGCTGAAAAACATGGGCTGCAGGCTAGCAGGCTGCTGAAATGTCTCTTTGAAAGCACTGAGACTTAAACTCCCACACCAGGCAGAAAGAGATGGAAACAGCCTGGCTATAAATTGCACTGCCTCACCCAAAACAAAGAAATCAAAACCTTTGTAGAGATATTAGGGTGGTAATAATGTTTGTCAGAGTCAGAGCAGAGTAGAGGTTATATCCCTGGAAGCATCGTTTTACTGTAGCTACAGTAACTTTAATCATTACAGGCTACATCCACAGTGTGTACTGTACTCTATGTCCAGATATACAGAGCATAATATAAATATTATAGACTGCAGAGCTGGGGTCTAAACAACATAGGAGCTCGGAGCATAAAGATTCTTTGTCATAAACTAGCTGCACACTCTCGGCCAATGTCTTAATATTGTTTGAAAGCTACCGTATTATGTTTATGGCTTTGTGTGAGTGAGTCCGTGCGCGTGTGTGTGAGATGATCTCTCTAACCTCTTCAGTTCCGCCTCTGTCTTTTTGTCTTTCTCTCTATCACACACATACACACTCTTTCCCTCTCTTTGCACATTTTCAGCACTCTGTCCCCAGCACACAGAGTAATAAGCGCCTTGTCGTGGCATTATCATAATAGGGAGCTAATAGTGGAGTAATGGACTGATGCATTAGCGGCATTCTCCTGATATTGCCGCCACACAGTGTCACACATTTTTACATGGTTCCCTGCTGCAACTGATGGATTCAGAGTTATTGCATATGCTTGCAATAAAGGTCAGTGTGTGTGTGTGTGTGTGTGTGTGTGTGTGTGTGTCTCAGCTGGACAGAGTGATCTTCTGCGTGTTCTTGCCGAAGGATCAGAAGCTGTATGAGGAGAACCTGCCACTCTACTTTCCTGCTGGTGAGTTTCCCTTACACACACACACACGCGCACACACACACACACACACACAGTGATGACAGCTCAGCTCAGCTCCATTTAGCTACACGCTCAAATAGCGTGATAAATCTGTTCACACATACATGAGGCTACCAGACCGTAGTACTGTATATATAGCATACTTTTTACACTAGATAAACATAAACTTTACTCCTCACTAACATGGATGCATGCGTGGTGTACTTAACCACCTTTATTCTTCATGTTTTTTGATGTTGCAGAAAAGCACACATGCACATTGAGACACACTAGAAGAGAGACACATTTTCTGCTTCTTAGCTGTAATCAGTTTCTTTGACCGTAGCTGAGAAACTGCTGTGTTATGTATTTGTTTATTTTTTGAATTGATTTGTTCTTGGTGACTTACGGTACTGTAATATACATGAGCAGTCACAATTTATTCATCCACCATGTGCAGCTACATGTATCGGCTACAACGTTAAAACCACTGACAGATGAAGTGAGCATTACATAATGCAATGTGTTGGGAAACCTTGGTTCCTGACATATATATATAGGATCACGTAAAAAAAAAATAGCCACATATTAATGCAACCAAACAACTTTCAACATTGATTGATTTTGAGAGATATTCCAGGCTGATGTGTAAATAGCTCTGTGAGGGAACAAGGATAGGGAGGGAGCAGCATGTGTTCAGGGCCTGCAGAGAGAAGGAAAATGTCATCCATGAGCTTGTGTTAGTTTGTTCTTATATACATACAGCATTTTAGCCCCAGAAAACCAAGATGGATGCAGTGAGATTGGTATAAAATAGCTATAAATGAATCCTGAACTCCAGAAATGAGTTAACATTTTGCACTTCTCTCATGTCAAACTCACTTTTTCTGAGTAGAGTTTCTTTAGACTTCAGTCAGACAGCCCTAAAGATTTGTCACTGACCCCCAGGAACCACAGGTTACTAGGGAAAAATGTATATTCCACGACTGATTGGTGAGTGGTAGTGCTGTGCGATATTACGATATATATCGTACTACGATATAAAAATGTCTATCGTACGATAGAGCACTCTATTGTATATATCGTAATTATAAAGTGTAACATGTTCGTTACGTTGCACGTTAAAATTACACGTTGTAAACTAATTGGAGTATATGCTACTACTTAGCGGTAGCATTTTACGTAACTCGCAAGGTTTACGACACTGACAGAAGAGCATGGACATAAATAACATGGCGGAGATGGAGATTTCCTCTGAAAGTTTAGAGGAGCGCGGGGCCGACAATATAGAGCCCGAGGAGGAACTGGTGCCAAAAAGAGGCTTTCGGGGTTCAATTGGATGGAAGTGGTTCGGGTTTGCAAAGTCTGACACCGACCAGGCTATGGTAATATGCAAAACATGCCGCCAGCAAGTAGCAAGTAGGGACTCAAATACATAAAATCAAAAAATACTATATCGCAATATATATCATTATCGGGATATAAAATTACATATATCGTGATATAAAGTTTTGTCCATATCGCACAGCTCTACTTCCTGTATTCACCCCGGTCGCGGCAGATGGCCGCCCCTCCCTGAGCCTATTTCTGGTGGAGGTTTCTTCCTGTTAAAAGGGAGTTTTTCCTTCCTACTGTTGCCAAAGTGCTTGCTCATAGAGGGTGATATGATTGTTGGGGTTTTTTCTGTATTT
>VVHJ01032450.1:20962-35502 GCA_015107715.1 Tylochromis polylepis
GTTCCAGCGTATAAAATACAAAAAGCAAAGCGAAGGACTGACAAATAGCCCGCCACTAGAGTGTTATCATGCTAACGAACCATTCTGACAGGGGAGCGCTGCTCCGCCGTTCGTCGCCGAGTTCTGGCTGTAGCTGACGGAGCTGTTCAGGTTAGTGAAACCGGGCGCAGACATCGCTCGGTCCTCCCGTCCTTATGCCCGCGGACACACAGCTGACCGAATATACATGAGCGTCACTGTCTCGGACCCTGCCTTCCCCGAGAGAGGCGATTCAGAGGCTGCTGCTGGTCAGTAGAGACCCGGGCAGCCTGGCCAGGTCCGCTCGGCTGAAAGCTGAAGCTTCAGTCGGGATGTTGAAGAGCTTAGCAGCCTCCAGGATGTGGTCCTCTCGCTCCCTCTGGTGGAGTTTCGTTTTCTATAATGAGCATTTTTGTTCAACAAATCTCTATGCAAATAAAGTACACAGTCTTTAATTTCTGCATAGATATTAGCACAAAAAGAGATATTCTCCCCCTGTTGTCCCTTCTCTTTTGATGGATGCCTCCAGACATGTAAGTAATCTCACACACACCTTCAACAGTGATTTACGAATAAATACATGAAACATGTTAACACCTGCAACCACACTGGTCTCATCTCTGTATCCTGTGTTTTCTTCTTCCTTAATCTCAGTACTTCTCTGTCAACACTACCCCTGTATATCTGTGAAAAAAATGTCTTCACACCTTGACCTTAAGTAAAAGTTAGGCTCCTAATTAAAGACACTTTTTGTCATTTCCCTCTATAGAATTTAACACTTCCATCACAAGGGGGTGTGTTGAGATGCTCTGGATGTCTGCTTGTTTGACATTTCTATTCATTTCTTGGCATTTCTTCAACAGACTTTGCCTTTTGCAGAATAGCATTATAAGAACATGCTCTTACGTGCTGGACCACCTTCTGGTAGATATTAGTATTACACAGAATAAAAGCATAGCCCCAGGTCAGCTCCAAATTAGAGTTTTGGAGATAAAGATAAATAGTGTAGTGGATGTTTCTTCATATTCTGCTGATGGTTTTAGTTTCTTTTTGGAAAGGAGGGACAGTGTCTTGTACAGTCTTTATAGAGAGGAGAACTGGACAGGTCCACATAAAGGCATCAACCCAGCAGAAGAATCGATATCTGCTCCTTTGTTCAAGCAGGAACAAGATGAACACTGCTTCCTCTATCTAGCTATTCATGTGCATGTTTCTGACCAAAGTATTAGGAAAAAAAACTCCACGATCATCACAAGGGCCCAGCGTCATTTAGTGGGACATGTCCTCACAGCCCAGCCCTGTGTAGCTCGATTAGCATTCATCAGAGATGACCAGAACAGGCTCTTTCACGTCTGTCATATCACATTTTATTAAAAGCTATATTTTCGTTACTGGTTTCATTTACTGCTTCTTTTGCTGTAACTTTCATGCCAAGTCCTTTGGCAATGTCATTGTGGGACATTGTGCCATGACGCACACAGATGCATTACTGCTTGTGGTTTCTTTAAACAACACCTGCAGTCTCAGTAAGCTGCACTAGCTGGAGTTTGCAGAATTTGGGAAGCAAACTGCATGCATCTTAGTAATGCATGCATATCTTGGTTATACACAGAGCACTAAATAATGCTGCATCTGTTTGTTAAACAGCTTAAGAACACAAGTGACAAAATATCTGTCACAGTTTAAAAGTATGAAACAGAAACATTTATACATACAGTAAGCTGATGTTGAGCTTTCATTAGAGACAAAATGTTCACAATATTCACATGATAAAAACCACAGATTCAGCAGTTATTTTCTTCAATTTCATCAATAAATTTTCATAAGTTAAAATGTATCCGACTTAATTTCCCACGTACATAAGTATAAAAATTCCTGATTTTAAAATTTGTCATACACATTTTACACTATGTTTATGTTATTTTTAAGCACTGAAGTCCAGTCATTTTAAACATCCTGAGGGATTCTGGGCCGTCCGTCGGTGCACTCGCACTCCTCTTTGTGATGCGAGGTTTCCTCGGACTGAGCCTGTCCTTTGGTCTGGCAGGTGGGGCAGCAAGCGGTGTGGCCGTCCCGTCTGCAGCTTGGACAGGACAGAACCAGCTGGCAGCAGTACTGGGTGGAGCAGAGCTTGTACTGGTCCCACGGATGGCCGCAGTACCTGCAATCTAAACAGAGACTCTTATTTTATTAAAAAACTACATGTATATTAAGAGAATATTAGAGTTTATGGATGCTTTCTGATATTTCTAACATGCAGAGAATGGGCTCTGTTTACACACTAACCTGAGATGATGTCAGTGTTTGAGGAGATGGCGTAGCGTTCATCAAACACAAAAAGCTTTCCACGATAGAACCCCTCGGGGAAGCGCTCCAGGTACTTATGAATTCCACCTTTCAGCTGGTAAACCTCCTTACACACATCCTGACGCCAGATTCAAAAGATAAATGTGAACAAGAATTTAGCATATGGGATGCAAACTTATCAAGAATGTGCATCTCTCGATATCTAAACCATCGGTAAAAGGCCCCCCCTTGTGGAGAATCAGCAACCTGCAACATGTGAGCAAGTAAGCGCCACTAAAAGCTTTCCACACTGATGACTAATGAGCTTACTTTGGAGCGAAGGTAGGCGGAGCCACGCTCACAGCGGATCCCTCCTGTGCAGTACATCAGAACCTTCTTGTCTCTGAACAGCTCGAGGTTCTGGTCCACGTAGTCTGGGAAGTAGCTGAACTTACGGATATTTGGGGCCAGGCACTGAGTGAACTGCCCCTGAAGGCAAATAAAAAAATTTAAAAATAAAAAATAAAAAAACAGCGATTATTAACTGTAACAGCCTTTGCACATTACTCTATAATAGCACAACCTCAATACCGCTGCTTCTGGCTAAAACACTGAGGCTTATGAAATTGATTCCAGTCATGCTTTTCTGTTTCAATATAGACTCCTTATTTCCCGCTACAAATATCAGTATTCTGCTCATCCTTAATATTTGCTCATTGTAGCTTGTGTAGATGGTGCACAAACAACTTGAGCCAAATTCCACCATAAATCTCAGGGCATGTCACGTGACAAAGCCAAGATCATACATTACCCTGAAACAATCAAACTGATCGGATTACAACTGAATGAAGCCAACGATCTCCTAAAAAAAATGAATTTTCTACTCACAATTTTACTCTCATAATAGTTGCGGCAGTCCAGGAGGATGGTGTCATTGCATGAGTCTCCTGTAGCCAGAAGAGCCTCCACTTCTTTATGAAACTCTTCAGGCTCCAGATGAACTCCTCAGAGGCAAAACAGACACATACCTGAGATTATAAACGAGCACAGCATAATGTTTCTCATCAGCTGGCACAGCAGCACAGCTATGGCTGCAGAGCAGCGATCAGTGCAGACATTTCACACCTTATTATGATGATAAAGGCAATAATGTTAGTAAAGCAGCTACAGGTGTCACTTACATTATTAATACTTTCTGTAGGCTTACAGTATTAGTACAAATAGTACAAATAGTACCTGCCAGCTGGTAAGATATAACATCAGGGTCCACTCCCATTGGGACAATCTCCTTGTAGACCCCGACCTTCAACTCTGTAAAACACTCTGCGCCACCGTCACTGGTCTGAACAAACCCACAAAAACAGGGACAATAGGATTAATATTCAAAGATTAACAGAAATAAATTAATAAGTGCTTAAAGTCTGATTATGGACAAAACACACCCCGATGGAGCCTATAACAGAGTCCCATGATCCTATTAAGCAATATTAAGAAGGGGAGGTGACACTGGTATATAAAATTTCCCTTTCTTTATCTGATTCTGACCTTAAAATCCTCCTTATCCATCTCGAACAGTGGATGTGAACGCATTGCTTCTATGTAAATGTCAGTGGCCAAGTTGGTGCCACCAACTGTTCCATTGATGCCTTCAGTCGCCACCCTCACCTGAAGGAAAAGATCAACAGATATTTCAATGGGACAGTTACACTGAAATTAAGAGAAAAGCCTTTTTTCTTTGCTCTTTCGTATAAGTGTTCCTCAGCCCAAGGCTGGATGGGAGAATTCATTCACCTTGCCCGTTAAGTGGAGCTTCTCACACAGAGCTTTCTGCCAAGCACAGATGACGTGTGGCTCCTCGATGTGACAGTAGCGATAGTAAAGCAGAACCCTGCCTGGACCGCTGACAGAGAACGAGAGAACACAGAACAAAAAATAAAACATCGAATTCAAAAATTAAAACCGGACACATTAATAATCTACATATATAGATTAGAAATACAGACTATAGTGAAACAACTGAACTCAGATTATCTTTACTTTTTAAGTTGCTCCTCAGAGACGTCGCTGATATTGGGAAGCCACACAGAGACGTCCACCGCTTCTCCACTGTGCTCATTGACCTGCACCTGCGGTGCTTCGGGCTCCTCTTCCAGTTGGCTTAACAAATGCTCATACTCGTCCCGTGCGAGCTGCTGTATTTCAGCAGCGTGAGCTCTGGCCACGTGTTTGTGAATGGCGGCGTGCTCGATGAAGGTCTGGCCGCAGCAGCACCACAAAGGGCTTCCTTCCTCGTGACTACTGTCCCTCTTGGATGCCACAAAGGCAGCAAATGACTGAGAGGATAACATCAAAAACAGACAAAGAGTTAAATCTTTAAGGTGGTCAAACAGATTTTTAAGATTATATATAAGACAGTGGCTGTGTGATCGTATGCCACAGTTTGGTGCATATGTTGTCCAATATGCGATAATATTGAAATTTGTCCAGAGTAGTTTAGAAATTGTATCAGTTTCTAAAATAAATGACTGGAAAGTTGTTGAATAATAACCCCTCCTTCTTAAAAATATATTACTACTGTATTATTATTATATTATCCACTTTAGGGTGGTGGGGGGAGATGGAGCCTATCCCAGCTGACATTGGAAGGTAGATGGGGCACACCCCACCTGTCAGTCCATCACAGGCCTAACACAGACTGTAAAACAGGACGTGGGAGGATACCAGAGTACCCGGAAGAAACCTCTGCAGGGGGAGAATGCAAACTCTACACAAAAAGACCAGCAGGTTCAAGCCCCAGGACCTTCTGTAACCACTGTGACCACTGCACCACTGTTTGTAATACAAATTTAAGAATAAGAGTTGACATATTGACATCGGAATTTTTTTAATCTGTCCCTAAGATTTTATAACAGTATTAGCCTTGCTTAGCTTCTAAGTTATAAAAAAATTAATTTGCAAAATAATAATAATAATAATAATAATAATCATGGGGAAATACACTGATTTTTTTTTTAAGTAGAAGAACTACTTTTTTTCTGATACACTCCCAGCCCACAGCTGAGAAACTGCTGATCACAAATACAAAATTACAGAATGCAAAACGGACCATAAAGGTTTGTAAAACTGTTGTTCATAAATTCATAAACCGTCACTAACTGTCTTTTGCAATTCGAAGTTTTGCTTTATTAGTGTGCTCAAATTTGTATTTATTTTCATATTTTAACTAGAAAATACAGATTATTTGTATTGAATCTTTATTTTGAACATGTTAAAATAGTACAACAACAGAAAAAAAGAGAGACAAACAAACAAAGCAAAACAAAAGGAAAGGAAAAGATTACAGATCCTGATTCGTTTTGATGGTTAGAGAGGCCAGTGACAATTTACGGCTTTTATCTTTCTTACATTTTGAGATATTAATGTTCAAAAATTTCCTCAGATTTCAATGTGCGAAAAACAAAATTAAATATCTAGAAAAAAAAAGTACTTGATATATTAAGCTAAAATTTCACAGTAATCGTCATATATGTCCAACCTTTGGACCATAAAACAGGGACTCCAGCCAGTGTGTCCTGATGCTCACCTTTCTCCTGCAGAAGCTGTAGTATCTCCTTTGTGGGGCAGAAAGTTGCTTCTCCTGTTTGAATCCATTACAAACTGAAGAGTCAACCTCCCAGTTCATAAACTCTGAGCAGGGTGTATCTTCCGCCGCCATGGTGTTTTTGGACATCTTTTAGAATAGTTAGCGACTAACCAGAATTAAATATAAAGTCTCACACATTATTTTAAGGAAACAAACAAACAAATCCTCCAAACGTGCACCAGAAAAATCACCACAACACTCCGGACGCCAAAGGCGGGTGCACTTTCCGGTCTAGCCGGATGTGCTTCACTTGAATCAGACCGCTGTTATTTTTCTCGTAGCGGCTGGGTGCTGAATGATCCATAGATAAACTCGTTTAACGGACTCATTGTTTTGTTTCTCGTTCAACACATCGTTTGGGTTTGTTACATTCACATCGAAGCGGGGTGAAACATGTCCAGGAGGCGGCACAGCGATGAGAACGACGGTGAGTCGGTGCAGGTTAACGGCGTGTATTATTCAGCCCGTTAGGCTAAGCAGCGGTGGCTAGCTGGCGGCGTTAGCGAGCATTTCATGCGTCCACGCGCACTGTTAAGAGGGTTATTTTACTAGTTTAATGTTTGGGTTTTATCAACGACATCCAAAAAGTGCTAAAACAGTGATGACCGCAGGTGTTCAGTCACATTGTGGCGCACTGAAAGCGAGAAAAGTGCGCAAACTGTCGCATGCAGCCGCAAAATGAACCGGTGCAGTTAGCTGCAGGAATAGCTGGCGTTAATCAGCGTAGTCAATGAGTATGGGGGCGGTAACCAAACACTGCACATCTGATTGAAAGTTTAACTATTGATCTGGATTTATGTGCGGGGACAATCACCTAAAATATCAAATATGTTCCTGCAGAGTGCAAAATCCTGATATTAAATGGGACCTGCGCTGCATAAAGATTAATCCAGCTCTCGTCTCTTAATCTGGGACTCCAGTGACTTTGCATATGTCAATAGGCAAAGCAGGTTTATTAATATAGTACTTTTCAAACACTGCAGTCATTCAAGATCCTTTACAAGATTAAATTTTTTTTTTAAAAAAAAGAAAAGAAGGGGAAAATGCAGAAATAATAGTAATATTCATAGCAGCAACAATGATAGCAATGATGGTAGTAAAAAGCAGAGATGTCAAAGTTATTTTGTGTCATGGCTCACATACAGTGGCACATACGGTTTGAATTATAAAACAGCTTTTGTTAATTCACAGAAAATACCCTGTCTTTTTTTTTTTCCACTGCTCTCTTTTTAAAATGATATTTCTACAGTAGACGGAAAGATTTCTGGCATTTAGTTGTTAATCTTTTGTTTAATTACTTTGGCTTTATCAGTATACAAAGCTGTAAAAGTTATGAAAATACAATCAAGAATCCAAAATTTATGCCCTCCTTCACACTTTCCAAAGCTGCCCAGGGGGGCCGGATTGGAGTCTTTGCTGGGCCGATTCTGGCCCCTGGCCCTTATGTTTGACACCCCTGGTTAAAAGCATAGCAGCTAAGTTCTTTATTACCCTGTTTTGTTTCAGATTCAAGCACTATTAGGTGACCAGATCTTGCAGACCTTAGAGAACTACTGTGTTTGTATCTATTAAACAACTCGGATATATATTTAGGGCTGAAGCCATTTAATGACTTGTGTAGTGCAATGTGTAGTTTCATTTCCAGCGAGGTGCACGTCAGGTTAAGTCATCAGGTTTCAGAGGAGTTTGCTGGTATGAAGTACCTACGATGTGCATTTAAGATGAGTATAGATCCACCGTTAGATGTGGTAGTCTGCATGCGACGCCAGTAAAATAATTTATTAATCCCAGAAAGAGAAGGCTGTTGATACAGTGCTATTTGGTCTGAGGCGGCATAACGAACAACCACTGGAGACTACATCCTTACATTTAATATATTAACAGTGTTAATAAACTTTTATATAAATAACAGAAAATAAGGAAAAAATAAATGTAAAAATAATTTGGTCCCCTTTAAATGTCCAATTCAGTTGCTGGATTCATGTTTTGTTAACGCTCTTATTCTTTAAATGACAGTGTAAGTGTGCTTTTCTGGACTTCACATAGCTTTATTTTTATCAGATCATTGTTTAATTCATAGTCCTGTGCTGTCTGAAAACCACCAAACCTGAAACGGCAGTGTAACTGATGAACACAGCGGAGAATTTATAAATCATCCTAACTTTGAAAAGACTCATTGAGATTAAAAATCTCTTTTTAAGAGTGCGCTAGCTAAAATAAACTGACAGATATTTCCTACAGGAGCTGGTTGAGCCTCTTCTGGCTCTGATTATTGTGTTACTCTTTCACCTTTCCAGGAGGTCAAGCCCATAAGAGGAGGAGAACATCGGAGCCGATTGAGATCGAAGACCGTCTGGAGTCGCTGATATGTCGTGTCGGGGAAAAGGTAAGGAGACTCTACAGGAAGGACACATTTTTATTTTCAGGATGAGTAGCTTCATTTTCCACTCTAGAGAGGATGAGCCTCACAAGTTCAGTGCAATACTTTGTGTCTAAAAGTGAATGCCAGAATTTTCTTTTTAGGCCTTCTTTGTTTTGTGTTAAATTGTTTTCTAGTGACAAATTGCTGCTGTGCGAAATAGCTTCATTTGAATTAATTTGCAAAATATTTCCTTACAGAGCACATCGTCCCTCGAGAGCAACCTGGAGGGCCTCGCTGGCGTCTTAGAGGCAGACCTCCCAAACTACAAAAGCAAAATTCTGCGCATTTTATGTGCTGTGTACGTTCACGCCTCTTCTCACCCTTTGGTGTTTTGAGTGGCAGCTGTCATTATATGTTGTCATTTGTTGACAGTGCCCGCCTCCTGCCCGAGAAGCTGACCGTGTATACGACCTTAGTCGGCCTCCTTAACGCCAGGAACTACAACTTTGGGGGCGAGTTTGTGGAGGCCATGATCAGGCAGCTGAAGGAGACGTTAAAAAACAACTTGTACAATGAAGCTGTTTACTTGGTATGCTGGCTTTGTATAATAATCCTGCAGATTGCTTTTAAACTAATTAACAAGGCCACTTTGGTATTTATTTTTCATAATGATGTCTCTTTGTTTAGGTGCGTTTTCTGTCTGATTTGGTCAACTGCCACGTCATTGCTGCTCCCTCTATGGTGGCCATGTTTGAAAACTTTGTCAGTGTTACTCAGGAGGAAGATGTGCCACAGGTATACAGATGGTTTATGGAGTAAAACGAGCTGTATGGTGCCCCGAAAGCAGTTAAATAATTTGTAACGTTCACATTTGAGTCGGACGTTACATTAAAATAGTAATTATTTGATTTGTCTGTTTGTTTCTTTCTATTAATTTTGGTGAAAGTCTTTAAACATGATCATTATGGAGCAGATTTTGATTTTTCACTAGCCCATGGCTGTGTCACACTCCATGTTGTGGTGGATTACGGATCCAGTTCCGTAACTGGCCTCTTTTATGCCACCAGGTTCGGTCGGACTGGTTTGTGTATGTCGTTCTGTCCTGTCTGCCCTGGGTCGGGAAGGAGCTTTATGAGAAGAAGGACGTGGAGATGGACCGGCTCCTCAGCCAGATCGAAGGCTACCTCAAGTATGATCCCCGGTTTTACTGCTATTTTTTTGGGTTAGATTTTAATTATGCAATCATCGTTTGCTGCCGTTGTTTCATTGTTATTCTTGGCTACGTCCACATTTTTCAGGAGGAGAGTAAAGACCCACGTCCCCATGCTGCAGGTGTGGACTGCAGAGAAACCCCATCCACAAGAGGAGGTGAGAGTCCTGCAGTCAATTAAACAGCAGCAAATATGTGCAATGGTCAAAACAGTAAAAGTGGCTCCTCTTGGCCTCATGTTTACTAGTTTGGATACAGTAATGTTTGTTTTCGTCTGAGTAAATGGATCATAAGCTCATAATATTTCTTCCTTCCTCCAGTACCTGGACTGCCTTTGGGCTCAGATTCAGAAGCTGAAGAAAGACCGCTGGCAGGAGCGTCACATCCTTCGTCCCTACATCGCCTTTGACAGCGTGCTCTGCGAGGCCCTGCAGCACAACCTGCCCCCCTTCACCCCACCAGGCCACATGCCCGACGCCCAGTACCCCATGCCCCGGGTCATCTTCCGCATGTTTGACTACACCGATGCCCCAGAGGTTCGTTACAGATAAAACGCTGTGATTGACTGTCTGTCATTTCTGTCAAACTCTTTTTCTGACACTTTTTACATATTCATAACTTTTTTTCTAAGTAGATCTAATTTGTTTTTTATTGTTTCAAAAAATTAGTATTGTTGTCTTTTAAACAGCAGATTTGCTTCTGTAGTTCCACAACTTATCATAGAAAAGGAGAGCACAGAGTGATAAGGACAAAACACGATAATCACGGGAGAAGTAATGATGAGTGCTTAATGGGAAACCTCCCAGCAGTCTGAGCCTATAGCAGCATAACTAAGGGGTGGTTCAGGGTCAGCTGATCCAGCCCCAACTATAAGCTTTATTAGAGAGGAAAGTTTGATGCCTAATCTTAAACGTAGAGAAGGTGTCTGTCTCCTGAATCCAAACTGGGAGCTGGTTCCACAGGGAGGGATCTGATAACTGAAGGATCTGCTTCCCAAATTCTAGGAACCGTAAATACACCTGCAGTCTGAGAGAGAAGTGCTCTGTTAGGATAATAAGGTACTATCAGGTCTTTGCAATAGGATGGGAGCTGATCATTTAGGAACGTCCTCTGCTGAAAAACATTCCAAAATAAAAACATCTTGACTTCATATAGTGATATTTATCAAACAAACTGGGATTAAATCAAGGTTGAACCTGTGCGAGTTGTTAGATTTCCTAAAGTCTTAAACTGATTTCCTGAGAATCTGTAAAAGTCTCCTGAATATTAACAAGTCCTACAGATACAATTAGAAATGTTGATCTTAATTCTTTCATGTCATCGCTGTTGAGCCGACATGACCTCCCATGTGCTTACATTTGTGTCTGTGATTACGCTCAAAGTTTTTCTCCTCTTTCTGTTCAGGGACCCGTTATGCCTGGCAGCCATTCTGTGGAGAGATTTGTTATAGAGGAAAACCTGCACTGCATTATCAAAACTCACTGGAGAGAGAGGAAAACATGGTGAGTAATGAGGGCCTTTTTTTTTTTTTTTAAAGCCTGAATGTGTGAATAAATACTCACTCATATGAATTTTTTACTAAAACGCTTAAACTTTAGTTTTTTCTTGTTCTGTGTCTAACCGTCAGCGCTGCCCAGCTGCTCAGCTACCCAGGGAAAAATAAGATCCCGCTCAACTATCACATCGTCGAGGTATATTTTCTTTGTTTTTCTCCGGCGTCAAAAAGTAGAAAAAAATGCAGAGCTGTTTTAGTCGAATCTGCTGGCTTTTTGCCTTTTTTTTCTTTTAGGTGATCTTTGGGGAACTTTTCCAGCTGCCCTCGCCGCCTCACATCGATGTCATGTACACCACGCTGCTGATCGAGCTCTGCAAACTGCAGCCAGGATCGTTGCCCCAAGTCGTATCCTTGATGATTTTATGTGACGAATAACCTTTAGTGCAGATCCTTTTCGCTGCTCCTTTGAAATATTTGAACACGTGTTTGAATTAAATGCACCAAACTGTTGCAAAAGAGGACCGTGACTATCTTCAGAATAGAAATGTTGACTGACGTACTGAAAAAGGCAGAGGTTAAAAATGTTATTTCCCCTCAATTTTTAGTATATAATCATTCTTTACTGATCGTTTAGATTAACATAGCCTAAGTATTTTAGCTTATGTAATGCATGTTCAAACCCCAGGATTCACCACTGAGAGTTTGAGTAACCTTGGCTATGGGGTTAAAAGGTTAGCTGTTGAGTAAAATGTGCGACTGGATTCTCCTCTCTGTTGTTCCTGGGACATTTTCTTCATAAAAATTTAATAATAATTTAATACAGGCAGCAAAAAGTATGCACCAGAAAATGCAGAAACATATTTGCCATGTCACCATCAAATTGAATAAATAATAGTTTGTGTGAGTAGCGCGATCGCGCGTGCCATCCGTCAGTGTAGCTAAGCCGTTCATTTGGCACACGATCTCGAGTGTTTCCATAAAGACTTCCGTCTAAAAATTGCTGGTTTTAAGTCATGTAAGAGGACACTGTGTCACCACTTCCTCAGTTAAGCCACAAAATGCATAAAATGATGAAATGTTTGCTCTGCAAGAATGCTTTTCTAAAACGAATAAGTACTTCAGCCCGGATCGTTAAGCGCAGGTCAGCAGAGGAGGGAGGAGGAGTCATGCTGATGCACAGTACGAGGCAACTGTGCCTGTTGTGAGTACTTAGCAACAGTTCAGTTAATCACAGCTTTATTGTAGATCTTTACACGTACTGGAGTTTTGGGGAGTAAAGAAATATGATGTTGATATATCATCAGACTCTTGTGCAGACCAAAAGACCCATCCATCCATCCATCCATCCATCCTCTTCCGCTTATCCTTGTCAGGGTCACGGGGGGGCTGGAGCCCATCCCAGCTACCATAGGGCGAGAGGCGGGGTACGCCCCGGACAGGTCGCCAGCCTGACTCAGGGCTAACACATAGAGACAGACAACCATTCACACACACACACATTCACCCCTACGGGCAATTTAGAATCATCAATTAACCTGACCCCACTAAGTGTAACACAATAAGGAGCTTAATGAGTGAAAGTATCTGTGAAAGGGTACAAATGGAAATCAGATTTGACTTGTCACAATGAGCACAAATGTATAAAACACACTATAGTTATTAAAAGTTATTATTGGAGCCTTAACACCTGCCTGTCAGTTGGCCCAAGCCACAGAGATGCTTTACATGAGACTGGACACCATGAACACCACCTGCATAGACAGGTAACGTTTCTGCAGCTTTACTGTAGCAATACAAAGAGAAGGCAGAGCGTTTCCTGACTCCCATTTAACATTTAGCCATCCCACTGCTAATTTTTGCAGACTAATCAACTGGTTTTCTCATCATTTGAGCAACTTCCAGTTCCGGTGGAGCTGGGATGACTGGTGAGTGACTGACTGGGAGCGTTTAGAGTGGCCGTATATACGTTTTGTCTTTTTAATAATGTAACCTAAAACATGCTCTGTCTTAAAGGGCTGACTGCTTGACCGTGGATCTAGAGAAGCCCAAGCCCAAGTTTGTCAAAGAGGTTCTGGAGAAGTGCATGAGGTATTAGAGCATTATTTATGCTTTCTTTGAGTTTTCCAGTCCTGTAGAGGAGATCAGTACACGAGAGTCAGGTGTAGTAATAGAGTCAGAGAGAAGCGTTTATCTTCTTTATCTTGAGTGTTTGTGATGGTGCCACTATAGGGAAGACATAGGACAATAACAAGAAAACATTGAAAAATCCTTTTGGATTACAAATCCATAAATTTGAGCAGGGAAAGAACTACATTAGTTAATTTTTCAAAGTTAGCTCAACCGTATCACTTTTCATTTTGAATTTATGACTTGATAATCTAAGAAAACATCATCTCTTATAAATATATGGCTTGGGAGTTGTTTTGTTTTTTTGAACTTATTTTCTCTCCAGTACGATCAGTTTTAATGTCTAACAATTTCACTCTGTCCGTGTTTTTGCTCATTTCTCTGCCATTCTCCGTTTTGCTGCTTTAATCGCAGACTTTCATACCACCAGAGGATAGTGGACATCGTCCCTCCAACCTTTTCAGCCCTCATTCCTGCTGAACCCATCTTCACATATAAATATGCAGATGAGACCGCCTGTAAGACTGCCAGATGTTTTGTTTTGTTACTTAAAAACAAAAACGAACAGACTGATAACTAAATACTGGTAACATCAAGCAAACTGACGACTCTGCTGCTTCACAGCCTCGTTACCGGGTTACCCCATGTCCATCACCGTCGGTAACGCCATCAAGAACAGAGCGTCTAACGAAGAGATCCTCACCGTCCTCAAAGAAGTCCCCAACCCCAACCAGGAAGATGACGATGGTTTGTTTCCCGTTTCGTTTTACTTACTCCTGCATGAAAAGTTCATTTGTGCGGCGCTGCCTATCTCCTACACTTCTCCCTTCTTTGATTACATTTCTTTCTCGGTCCCTCCAGACGAGGGCGAGAGCTTCAATCCCCTGAAGATCGACGTGTTCCTGCAGACTCTGCTCAACCTGGCAGCCAAGTCCTTCAGCCACTCGTTCAGTGCACTCGGCAAGTAAGGAACATCTGTTGCCACCAAAATATTATATTGTATTTGGCTATGATACAGAGAGATGCATCGGATGTTTTTCTGCTATTATACAGTGGCTTGCAAAAGTATTGGGCCCCCTTGAACTTTTCCACATTTTGTCACATTACAGCCACAAACATGAATCAATTTTATTGGAATTCCACGTGAAAGACCAATACAAAGTGGTGTACACGTGAGAAGTGGAACGAAAATCATACATGATTCCAAACATTTTTTACAAATAAATAACTGCAAAGTGGGGTGTGCATAATTATTCAGCCCCCTTTGGTCTGAGTGCAGTCAGTTGCCCATAGACATTGCCTGATGAGTGCTAATGACTAAATAGAGTGCACCTGTGTGTAATCTAATGTCAGTACAAATACAGCTGCTCTGTGACGGCCTCAGAGGTTGTCTAAGAGA
>VVHJ01032452.1:0-13875 GCA_015107715.1 Tylochromis polylepis
TCAAACTTCAGTCCTCGAGGGCCGCTGCCCTGAAACTTTTCCATGTGTCCCTGTTGCAACACACCTGAATAAAATTAGGTCATTAGCAAGAATATAGAACTTGACTGCATGCTGAAGTGGCAACCCCTAACCCCACTCAAGTAAATTTAAGTAAATGTAAGTGTTTGGAAAAATGTACTTCTAAAAGTACTTTTATTGCACCATTTTCATTCACTCATGAGCTGCTGTAACATGAATCAAATGGCTGAATTGCCACCTCAGCGTGCAGTCAAGTTCTATAGTCTTGCTAATGACCTACTAATTGTATTCAGGTGTGTTGCAACAGGGACACATGGAAAAGTTTCAGGACACCGGCCCTCGAGGACTGGAGTTTGAGACCCCTGATTTAGACCTCGCTGGTACCTGGTTGGACGTCATTTTGCTTCCACAGCTGTCTTAGTAGTTTGTGGCATAGATTCAACAAGGTGCTGGAAACATTCCCCAGAGATTTTGGTCCATATTGACGTGATGGCATCACGCAGTTGCTGCAAATTTGTTGGCTGCACATCCATGATGCAAATCTCTGGTTCTACCACATTCCAAAGCTACTCTGTTGCATTGACATCTGGTGACTGTGGAGGCCGCTGGAGTGCAGTGAACTCACTGTCAGTTTGAGATGGTTTGAGTTTTGTGACGTGGTGTTTTATGCTGCTGGAAGCAGCTGACAGAGGATGGGTACACTGTGGCCATAAAAGCATGACAAGGTCAAAAACAGTACTGTGTTTTGTAGGCTGTGACATTTAAATCATACAAAATTGCTACTGCGGGGCCCAAAGTGTGCCAAGAAAATGTCCTCCACACCATTACACCACCATCAGCCAGAGCCGTTGATACAAGGCAGGATGGATTCATGCTCTCATGTTGTTTACACCAGATTCTGACCCTGGTGTCAAACAAGGCATTTTCTCCCAGGGAACTGCCAATCATTGGATATTTTCCTTTTTTTAATATCATTCTCAGACAGCTGTGATGGGGAAAATCTGAAATATACACAACAGCCCATCTGGCACTAACACCATGCCAGGTTCAGCCACTTAGATTGAATTTCTTCCCCATTCTGACGCTCAGTTTGAACTTCAGCAGGTCGTGTTGACCACGTCTACATGCCTAAATATACTGAGTTGCTGCCATGTGATTGGTTGATAAGATATTTGCATCAGGGAGCAGTCGAACAGGTTAATAAGTTGGTTGATGAGGATATTTTTAAGGTGTGACCAACAATGTCAGCCATTACAAAGTTTTATTCCGCTGTGTTATGAACATTACTTAAACTTTGTTGGTAATATTTTATATATTCTATGGCATTATAACTAATTATCTACGGGACAAATTAATTACTGTTTACCTGGGTCTTTTATGTCTTCCAGTTTACTTTGGGAGGTTTTGAGGAGCTCCAGGAGATGAAGGTGCGACACCGGGAGCGTCTCAACCTGCCCCCACTACCAGAGGACAGCATCAAGGTGGTCAGGGCCATGAGAGCGGCCTCGCCCCCGGCCTCCGCCATGGAGCTCATCGAACAGCAACAGCAGCAGAAGAGAGGCCGCCGCAGCCGCAGGGTACTAGCCCTCAAGCACACACGGACACCACTCACACACACATTTAGCACCTTATAATTTCTAGCATAGAGCTTCACACTAAAACTAAATCCATTTAGACAACATTTAGGTGACAGTGTCACTTTGAGTTATATTGCTGGCATGCCGTTATTAATACAAACTAATGTAGTGTTGATCAGTTTCATCCATTTTACCCTAGTAGACTCTCACTCTCTAACTCTTTGCTGGGTCACCTTTTTCCAAAAGTTCCAACATCATCAGTTCCCTGCTGTAAGTCAGTGACCACAGATGATCTTGGTGCTCGGACAATTTTGAGAATCCCAGCCTCTCTATTTTCTTTTTTTAAATACTACAGAGCTTTGACTGGACAGGCTTACTCTTTAATTGCCCCTCTTCCTTCCTTGTGTCCCCACAGAGTGCCTTTGTTGATAGCTTGGAAGGAGACAGTCCCTTTCCCAAGAAGCAGGTCTTTACCCACAAATTCCCTCTTGTCCTCCTGCATTTTCTTTCTGCACTGAGCTAGACTTTATGCACTCCTCTCCCACATCCCTGCAACCCGCCCTGAGCAAAATCTCCTCTCTCTGCCTCTTTGGCTTCCTTTTCCTCCTTCTACCTGCGTTTACCTTTCTCCTCTACGTGTCCTAATTGTTGCCATTTAAAACTCATCCAGTCCCGATGGGATGCACAGCACTTGTCGGATTATTTACCCGATTTAAACTGGAGTTTGAAGTTATCTACTGGGCAAACTCTTTAGCGTTTGAATAGATTATGGATCGGAAAAACTCCGATGTTATGGGTGGTTTTGGTGCAGCCTTACATTCTCCCTCATTTCTAATACTCCATTTAATTGTTTCCAGCTTCATGCACATGTGTGTATTTCTTTTGCTTTCCTTTAAGTCTCCTGTTATTTTAATAATTTTTGTGCATGCCAGTTTCCATACTTCAGTTTTAATCCTCCAAGTGTCCCCCATTCCCTTTCCCCTGCTTTGCTTTTCCATTTTGTCTTCTCCCCTCTTTTTTTTTTTGCTCATATTCCACTATTTTCCCTCTTCTCGTTACTCTTTCTTCTGCTTCTCCTTTCCACTCTTCTTTCTCTAGTCTTCCTCCTCAGTAGGGGGGATGGGGCGGTAGGGTTTGAGGGACAGGGCTGACTTGCTGGCTGTAATCACTGGCGCTGGAGCAGTCCCATAAAGACAGCTCACTTCAGACATCAACAGTAGGAGCATCTCCCTTGTAGTTTTCATCGCATTGCTACCAGGTTTGGTCTCAAAAATCACCTTGCACTGCAGAGTGTGGACTAGGGGTCAATGTCTTTAAGATGCATTCATTAAGGAGGTGAATTGAGATCACCGCTGCTGTAGTTTTACTTCTGCAGGTGCTGTATTGTAGGTTTCAGTTGACCTCTCTCTTAAATGGATGGCATTAAAAGCAATTGCCCCCTAACCCTGGTAGAAAAAACCACTAGCTTTACCTCCCACATAGCAGAGAATGGCTTTTCCATAGAGAATGGCTCACGACACAGTTTCACCTTCTCCTCTCCCTCTTCCCACTCCCTTCCTCCCACCATACACTCACTATTAGTGCTCACTTAGCATTAGCTTTACCACTGATACACCATACTGTTCATCGACTGCAGTAGTTCAACTAATGCCCTGATCGCTGACTCATGCCTGATGCTTGCACTCTTACCACAATCATTCATTGTAGAAGTAGAAAACAAAGATGCTTTGCGCGCGCGTGTGTTCGGCACTTAAGAGTTCAATATGAAGACTGTCTTATTGAGACTGTCGCTTGCATTTTTACCTGTTTCTTCAGTGCAGATGTGTGGATGTGTGGTAAGTTTAATCAGACATGCTGCTTGTGGTGTTGTGGAAGTCTTTCTTCAATATATCACATTTGTTCCACTGTTTTTCGACAGGACACGGGGTCCTAAGAGAGTTAAAAGAAGATTTCGAGAAATCTGTTGCTTCACTTTTTTATGTGGAATATCTGTTAGATTAGTATAAAGACTTAAAGTGCACTAAACCTGTGTCTGTGCAGGTTCTCAGTCATCCAGGTTATGGCAGTTTCACGCACTTGAGGTGAAGGCAACTGGACTCTTTAGGATTCTTCAGTTATAAAAGCTGATGTAGCAGGGGACTTTATCAAAGAGTGTTTGGTGGCTAAAATGGGACAAACTGTCTGTGTCTGACTGACCTCAGTGAGGTTAAAGGAAAATTAGGATTCAGAAGTAAATAATAATGCAAAGGGCTGAATGCCTCCAGCTCTGGTATAGTCCTTCTTATATATTTAGCATACACCGTAGCCTGCAACTGTAGGGCTAGCTAATCTTAGCAGCCAGCCCAACTCCAACCAAATGTTAAAAAACAAAAATAAATAAATATCCTCCTATAAGGCTTTTAATAATTATTAAACATACTTTAGCTCTAAACCTCAATAATTTGCTTTAGAGGTGCTGGTTGACAGCCTAAATATCAATGACAAAAAAGCCCGAAGAAACGGTTAGCTTAGCTTTGCATAGAGACTTTTAAGTATTTGATAAAACAAACATAGTTCTCTCCAAAGGTCAAAAAGACTGCTATTACTGCTTCTAAATATAATGTGTGTTAATTAGTGAGCTTTAAAGGTAAGTGTTTGCAGATGCTATAACTGGAACGATGGCAATTATTTTAGTTTAGCTTCAAGGGGAAGCAGCCACCCTCTTTCTGTTTAAAGGTTAAAAAGAAGGCTATCAATGCCTCAAAATGATAAAATTTGGTATTAAGTGAGCCATAGAGGTGGAGATCCCTGAAGCTAGCCTCCTGTCTGTAGCTTCATATTGAAGTCGCACACATATACACATCCACCCACACAGATGTATTCATTCCTGTGTAATTATACCACTTCACAGGTCTGTGTGGGTGTGTGCAGACATATTGCGGTTTGTTTTGCTGTTAAGAAGCAAATACTGTGCACATTTGTCATTCTCATTATTGTAACAGTGACATGCAAATCTCAGCATGTATTGACTTGAGCTTCACTTGGGTAAAGTCATAATTAGCCTCTGTGTTAAGGTGATATGATGGATAATAGTGGAGTCAATCTTCTCCTCTGCTATCCTTAATGGAAGAAAATTGGCATATTTCCCACTGAGGTACACTTACACACTTTTTTTTAGGCTCTGCGTTTTCAATGTGACCAGTATGTGGTGTCTCAGAAATACCTCTGTCAGCAGCTTTCTTCAATGCTCCTCCTGCAGCAGGTTTGCTTCAGCTGTCCCTGAAGAGCCTTCACACTGAGGCTGCATTGCTATAAATTATATACTATAGGTCTGGCTAATAACCACATATGGAAAGCTCAAGCTGAAAGCGTGTAATTTTCAGTATGTGTGTGAATTTTTTTTGCACTTTAAATCAAACACATTGTCTTATAGAGTAAAAATGGTACCTGGCCCACTGCTTCCTGTAGTCTAGATGGAACCACTGTAATTTCTTTTGTATGATTTTATATACATTTGCAGAGAAGAAGGTGCATAAAGCTGATAAACTCACAGGTAAAGTTTATATGGTGGATTTGAATCACTTCTTGGTTTTGTTGTGTGAAAAATGGAATTTATTATGTCTTAAAAAATTGGGACGAGCTGTTTACTCCTTGGTTGCACAGTAGGTGCATAGCTAACCCCCCCCTACCGTCCTCTCCCCTCTGTTTCCCAGCCCCTGGTCAAGCAGGACAGCTTGGACACGTACAACGAGCGAGACCCCTTTAAGAACGACGACGCCCGGGACGAAGAGGAGGACCCTGAGGACACGGACAGTGGCATTGAGGGGGAGGTGGACCCTCTGGACCGCGACGTCATCATCCAACCACCGCCACCGCCACCTCCTTTGAGACCCCCAACAGAGAGGGTCAACTTCCCCAAAGGTCTTCCTTGGGCCCCTAAAGTCAGGTTAATAAATGAATGTTGTTGTAATCTGTATTCCTAAAAGTCAGAAAGGTGTTCCTGCACATGATATTAGGTTTTATTCTACAAAACTTCCAAAGGATTGGTTGGTTTGCTGCCACGGTGACCACTAGGGTACAGGAAACTTCAGCTGGGACATGACGGAGAGCTGGTGTCTGTTTCCCACCCTGATTTCGAGACTTAAAAGCAGATCTTAAACACAACCTCCTCCAGATTTCTCTCCTCGCTATCATCCAACAATATGCTCTCCATCTGTGTATTCCAGACAGGAGCCTGGGTGTCTCTGCAGGGTGCTGCTGCTGCTGAATAATACATCTCAGAGAACACAAACACGTTATAGCACTGCATCCATCATCAGAAAGCCTTTTCTTTAACTGAGCCGTGTCATTGGGCACTCTCGTTTCTGGGTTTTTTTCTCTTTGGTCAGAGTGCTGCATCACACAATGGTAATTAGAGGCTGATCAGTAGGAGGTTCTAAACCCTTCTCGTGGAGAGCAGCAGCAGCATACCGTGTGCCCGATGAGATTTGAGAGAGAGCTGATGCAGTACGCTGCGCTCTTGTGTTTTGTGCGTTTATGTGGGTGTGTGTGTGCATATTTGGGCTCTTGTGAAAAACCGTAGCTTAAATCTCACTTGAGTCTGCTCCTGTGTCTTCAGGGAGAAAGACATCGAGCACTTCCTCGAGACCAGTAGGAACAAGTTCATCGGTTTTACTTTGGGGAAGTAGGTGCTTCATCTGAGACTGTTAAATATCTGTATTCATTCAGTTTTTGGTGACTTCTTCTTTCAGTGCTGTTCGTTACTTTACAGTGACACAGAAACCCTGGTGGGCTTACCCAGACCCATCCATGAGAGTGTCAAGACTCTTAAACAGGCGAGTGTGGAAAATCACTGATTATTTTCTGTGTGTTTTTGACTTAGTAAGTCATTATTTTACAAATTCACATTTCTCGATGCCCTTATCCACTTCCTTGTGGATACAGTCTCCCTTAATCAATACTCCTACACTGTTGAATCCCCTTGAAATTGGCCTCCCACTTAAAAATCCATAATTTCTTCTTAAAACAGACTGATATGCTTAATCACACAGCTCTGGGTGTCAGCTGACGATGCTAATTAACAATTGTTCTGATATGTTTTTGGTTTTTTTCCTTTTCTCCAGCACAAGTACGTGTCCATTGCTGAAGTCCAGATCAAAAGGGAAGAGGAGCTGCAGCAGTGTCCACTGACTCTGGTCAGCAATCTTACCAGGCTTGTATATAATATAGAGTATATTACAGGGAGCAGGCAAAACTCTAATGAGTTCTCTAAGCATGCCCAATTTCAGACTTACTATGCTTATGCACCAGACACAGTTACCTCATGTGAGGAGTTACATTTACATTAAAAAATAAAGAAAATACTGTTCCCATCAAGCCAAACTCTCTGCCAACTGTACATCTTTTAAGTTTTAGAACTGCATTTTGCACAGCTGGCAAAAGCTGTCCTTCAGATCTCTTTCCACTGATCAGCTACAACCTTAAACCACCTGCCTGATACTGCGCTGGTGCCACCACAACATCTCTGCTCCGGGGTTGTTGGAGCCTCCGTGTATCTGCCGTGTTCTGGTGACTGGCGCAGGAGTTATACTTAACATGCACAGGCTTCCAAGCAGAAGGTTGCATCCTAAATGACTGAGGTCCTCACCCAAACTCTGAGGGTGATAACAGATACCTGTGAATGTGATTCCTGCTGCTAGTATCCATGATCTTATCCAGTCAGTCACATCTTGTGACAGCAGGTGAACATGAATGAAAAATCTATCTATATATACAAGAAATATATCTACGCGTCACATCAACACAGTGTGCAAGTATTGTGATTGGCCCGTTCAGTGCCATGGATCCCCCCTGTGCATTTCCAACCTGTGGAAGAGCACAGGGAGAATCTACAGGGATGTACAGGATTCCCAACACGGTTTTTGAATGGGTCAATAAGATAATAATAATTATTGTCACCTCAATGTAATATTTTTATTTGTTTGTGTCGTAGCTGATACCGCATAAAACTAGTTCACATGACCGCTAGGTATTTAACCCCATGCTCAATGCTGGCAGTGGGATTGGCCACTTACGTAGGTTATGTCGTGGTCTCTACAAAGATTCACTGCAGAAGTTTAAATCAGCCACAAGTCCACAGCATTGCCTTGCTCAGCTTTCTGAAGCACCTCCAGGGCAGCTGAAGCCAATAGGACCACACTGGCCTGAGATCCATTAATTCTCACCAGTACAAAGGCAGTTTTGAGTCGTTTTTCTGCCTGTGGACAGATGTTGTCAGTGTGGTAACATCAGAGCTGTGCGAAATACAGTGGCTGACGTCAGACTTGAGCACGAATGTGAATATAGGTCTGGTTCAGCAACAGTAACTTGATTGATTGGCTGTGATCACGTCATGTGATCGGCTCTAATTTTCCTAATTCTGTCAGTGTTGAGCTTATATCTGCCTTTGTTAAGGTGTTTGAACTTAAACTTGGAATATAGAATCGAATGTTTCTGTATTGAGCACTCAGTGTTGACTTACTTACCGTATGCGCGTGTGATCTCACAGGGTGAGGAGGAAGTTGAGGACACACCAGCAGAGATGCTGTACCTGGGAATGCTTCCCAACCTGTCACAGTACGTGGTGAGTATCTCATGATTAAATTCTCACCGGTGTTATTGCTCTTTGTTTAATAAAACCAGCTCATTAAATCTTCAATAATCTAACACAGAGGCTCAGTGGTTAGCACATTTCCTCACACATTTTAAATCATATTTCTTATACCACAATCTGTGCTTTTTTTTTTTTTAGCTAGCATTAAATTATTACACATTATCTCATATCAAATGTGTTTTGTGGCGGACAAAAAAGCTTACAAGATTTTTAAGAAGGGTACTGTAGAAACTTGAAGGATTAGCCTGTCATTATTTCTCTATTTTTGTGTTCTTTTTTGCATTGTTTGTTTCCCCTCTGTCAGATTGCCCTCCTGAAGCTACTGCTCGCTGCAGCTCCGACCTCTAAAGCCAAAACGGACTCCATCAACATCCTGGCTGATGTGCTGCCTGAGGAGATGCCGTAAGAACTGCAGAAAGACTGCTGGGAACCCTCACTGTCTTTCTTTTCTTTCCCCTCCCCGTGCTGCTGGGTTTTTTTCTTCTTTTTTTTCATGATGCTGTAGATATCTAGAGCCATATTTAGATGAGACAATTTTGAAGAGTAAACACACTTTTGCTTCTAATGCTCAGCAATAATTAAAAAAAGATGCAGTGTGGAAAAAAAAGAGAGAAAGAAATCTTCTCGGGAGCATCTTTGCACTGCTGTTTATGTACGATTTATTTTTATTTTTGTCTAATCACTTGGCAAAGAAAAAAACCAGCCTGTTTTTCTTATGGATTTTCTTGGCTGTTAGCGCTGGTGGAAATGCACTACTTGTGGGTTGTTTGTGGTCTGTAGGATGGCTCCGTTTTAGACTCGCTGACACGCCAATGAAAGGAGAGACAGTTTTCCTGATGCAAAAACACCCACTCAAAAAAAGAAAAAATGAAAAAAGAAAGATGTCTGATATTTTCATGGCTGAAATCCATCCGCACGTTTTGAAATTATGCACTCGCTCACCTGCCTAAGCTGGCAGCAGAGCCATGAGAAGGCCATACAGGGTGCCTGGGTTCAAGTCCGCCCCAGTTTATTTCCTGCGTGTCTTCCAGTTCTGTCCTGGCTAAAAGAAAAAAGCCAAAAATAAATCTTATTTGGTCTCCTTCTGTGCCTGTCACTTTGTCAGAGAAGTCATTATACTGTTAAAGACCCAAAGGCCTTGCAGTTACAGCGTGTGTTTCTTTTAGTATCACCGTCCTGCAGAGCATGAAGCTGGGAATCGATGTTAATCGGCACAAGGAAATCATCGTCAAGGCCATCTCTGCTCTGCTCCTCCTACTCCTCAAGCACTTCAAACTCAACCATATCTATCAGGTTACACACACACACACACACACACACACACACACACCTTCACTGTTCTCTCCTGCATACACCCTACCTTACTTTTTCTCCTCTTACATTTTACCTCTCTTCCCTGATTAAATCCATATACCTCCCCCACTGTAACCTCCCCCAGTCCTCTGCCTGATTAATCAGTCAAGGGTGCCATCACTTTCTCCATTTCATCCTCCTCTCCCCCTCACACTTTTGTAGCCTTATCTTCACTCACACCTCGCAACCCCCTGACTCAGCCTTACAGACTCACAGTTGGAGCTCATCTCAGTGAGAACATAAAACACACTGAAAAAGCACATCTGGTTTTTTTTTTTGGATGATTCATCCTCATTTCTGGTGCTTAATATCTTGGTGTTTTGTTGGTTCAGTGATTCTGAATTTTTCTGTTGCTAGTAAGGGACATTGAAGCTGTTGAGAAGCTGCTCTGTAAACTTGGAGTGATAGCGCCCTCTTTTGCAACAAAAGGAGATTACATGCAGACAAAATTTTGAGCAGCTCCAGTGGGAAGTCAAATCGCTTGTGTTTTGTTTGAGACCCACACAAACTCTGCATTGAGATGAATCATGTAGCTTCAGCATGAGAAATGACCCCACTTGGCTCCTGATCTTTTCCACATTCAGCAGTAATATGGGTTATTTTTTTCCCCACACCCCCCAAAGAAAAGTCGGAAATGTGTTATATCATTTTTTATTATTATTGATTGATTGATAGACTTCGTTTCAATACATATCACCAAATGTAACAGTTGCATTTTCAGCCATGGTTCTTCTCCAGACTATTCCTCACTGCCGCCTCCTCTTTCTTTCCCTGCAGTTTGAGATTGTCTCCCAGCACTTAGTGTTTGCCAACTGTATCCCACTCATCCTCAAGTTCTTCAACCAGAACATCATGTCTTACATCAGTGCCAAAAACAGGTAGGATCCTTTTCTTTCATCCTTTCGCCTTACAGCGCCATTTACATCACCATTTTCAACCTCTGACGATCAGTTGCACAGGCATCTGTTTGGTGTTATTACCTAAAAGAGGTTCATACAAATCTAGGAGATTCACCTGAAGTTACAGGCGACGTGTTGATCTGCAAAGTCGTCAGTTTTTGGCTCTTCTTGTTTATTTCTGTGTTTTCACACTGTAGTATATGTGTGCTGGACTTTCCCCATTGTGTGGTCCATGAGATGCCTGAGCTTACAGCTGAGAGCCTGGTGAGTCACACTGATTGAGCCTCTGTGAGTAACAGTCGGCTAAGAACGTAGCGCTCGCTGTGTCATGGCGATCTCGGTGTCTCCACATGTGTTTTCAGGAAGCCGGAGACAGCAGTCAGTTCTGCTGGAGGAATCTGTTTTCCTGCATCAATCTGCTGAGGATCCTGAACAAGCTGACCAAGTGGAAACACTCGAGGACCATGGTGTGTAAATCTGCATTAGTCTGCGTCTCATAAAGAAGCCCTAGGGTGGAACGCCCACCTGAATTCACTATCTTTATACTGAATGCAAAGGGATATCTGCCTCCTTTCGAGTATGCATACTGTTAAGGGGACATTTAGTTTGTAAGATGCCTTCATTTTGCTTCATTATGTTAAATTTTTCTTTCAGATGCTCGTTGTTTTCAAGTCTGCCCCCATCCTGAAGAGGGCTTTGAAGGTGAAGCAGGCCATGATGCAGCTCTATGTTCTCAAACTGCTCAAGATTCAGACCAAGTACCTGGGCCGCCAGTGGAGGAAGAGCAACATGAAGACCATGTCGGCTATCTACCAGAAGGTCCGCCACAGGCTCAATGATGACTGGGCCTATGGGAACGGTAAATAGCAGCTCATAGAAGCAGTACGTGGGGATTTGTTAAAACAGGGATTTTCTGCTTACATTTTGAAAACTATGATGAAAACCCCCCAAAAATATGTAGAAATACTGGCCAATCAGAAGCTACAAATAACACTGTGCACAGTCTGGTGTCCTGCAAGGAGTTTTTCAGAAGCTCTGTTTTCAGTGACCTAAAACACTGTTCACGTGTGGACGAAAGGCCAAAACCCACATCTCACAGGAAAAGACAAAACACATGGAAAGAGCTTTATCTATATCCCTGTGTACTGTGGAAGAGCCCATAATCTGTTTACACAGTTCAGTTTGATTTACTAAAGACCAATTTATGTTTTGTGACTCTGGGTTTTATTTCATTTTTACTTCTTTTAACACTTTCTATCTAGGAATTTTTCTTTAACCAATTTTTATCCAATTTGGAGCAACTGATGTGATTTTGGGGGCAGATACACAAAAAATATCATTTAATAGATATAGCAACACATATTCTTTATGTGTAATACACATACAGTATATCTAAACCATAAAGTTACTGTAACTTAAGTGAAGAAGGCATTTGTTCTGCACCATTCAGCTTTGATGACTCTCTGCTACTTGTGCTGCAGAGTGCTGAACACATATAGCACCCTCTGCTGGACAAGCACTGTTATAATAGCACTTCCAAATTCAGATTTTCTGCAATGTGCTATAAAAAAAATGTCAGTATGTGGTAATATGTCTATGATAAGCCAGTGTCTGGCTCGAAGTTCACAGCTGACAATGACAAAATACATTAGCTAAAAGAAAAGATGATGTAGTAAAAATATAAATAATACAAATAAAAAGTCTGATTTAAAAATGCAAAATAGAATTTTCCAACAGTATCTTAATGGGAACAACTGGGACAGTTTTATTGTATGCTTTATAATGATGAGACAAGTGTATTATGTTAATCAAAAACTGTCGAGTGGAGCTTAGTAAGTAGTAGTCTGATAGGCTGGAGTCACCGATTAAATTAGGAACATCATGCAGTGTTGCTCAGAATACATTCAGTTTAGCCTTTCAGATCTTCCTAAACGAAGCAGTCACAGAGCTAATTGGCCCCAGCAGTGCTCCTCTACCCTCACTCAGAACTGATGAACAGAGAGGAGACTGCAGCATAATGAACACATGTACCCGGGGCTGTGAAAAAAGGCACATTCAGGATAATTACTGCATGTATGTGGGTGTTTGTGCAGCTGGTTGCATGATTCCTGTACCCTCATATATGTTTGTAGTACAGTTGTCCAGCAGCCAATGGCAAACTGTCTGGATTGTGTTGCTATAGCAACAAGGATGGAGGTTGGGGGGGGGGGACTTTTCAGGGTCACCAGCCCTCATGGGAGAGCAAGCGATCTTTCACTGTGACTGTGAGAGAGAGGGAAAGAGTAGGAGATGGAAAGAAGAAGCAGGCACTCAAATTAAAATTAAAATTGTGTGAAAATTGCAGATATCGACGCACGGCCGTGGGACTTCCAGGCGGAGGAGTGCGCCCTGCGGGAGAGCATCGAGAAGTTCAACAACCGCCGCTACGAAAGGAACAAGAACGGAGATTTTGCGCCCGTGGACAACTGCCTGCAGAGCGTGCTGGGCCAGCGTGTGGAGCTGCCGGAGGACTTCCACTACAGCTACGAGATGTGGCTGGAGAGAGAGGTCTTCTCGCAGCCCATCCAGTGGGAGGGGCTGCTGCAGAATCCATAACGTACGGGGAGGGAGGGAAGAGAGGGGGGCGTGAGGGCGTGGGGTGGATGTAACAGTGCGAAGGTCACACATGAGCCTCTTGGGAGTGGTTTAAGCAGGTCGTATCGAGCAGCGCCGGCGGGGGGAAGGAGGGAACAAGGAGCTGGCGGCTGGAAAAGTCACCACCTCGGTCGATGCAGCGATGGAAGAAACGACGTAAAATGGATCAAAATGAATGAGATACACACAAAGAGTGCCACACACTGACATGTGCCTATAACTACTATGAACATGCATGACTGGCAAGAACAGAGGTAGCAGTTATAAGAAACACCTGGTATCGCTGTAGCAGGAGACTGTTTTTTTTGGCCAGTTATACTGCCCCGCCCCCCCATGTTAGACAACAGAAACATCAATTCCTACGCCATGTCCCTTTTTTTAACATGTCGGTGCTCTTCTGATTCCTCAGTGATGTTTTCCTATTTATTTGTATCAATGTGTGTTCTAAACATTATGTGAGAAATGATTGTTTGAAAGAACCTTTTTTTTTTTAATTTAGCACAGAGCCTACTGTAGGTATAGGGATTGTGGATTGTCGGTGATGGGTTTAAACATTTCTATTATATATTTTCTATAAGAAGAGAAGTGGAGCCACAGGGTTAATGATAGTCCAAATGTAGAAATGGGAGCTCTTTGCTCCGAAGGCACCAAAAAAAAATAGAGAGAAATATACCAGCTTATTAGTGTATGGGTTTGTTCTGTGGATGTTTAAAAGTCTTTGTGTGGAGAAGGAAATCTAAAAAAAAAAAAAAAGGGGGAGTGA
>VVHJ01032452.1:13895-30958 GCA_015107715.1 Tylochromis polylepis
AAAAAAAAATTAAAAAAAAAAAAAAAGGGGGGGAGATGTGGGTTTAAAAGACAAAATTCTTTGTCTTGAAAAAACTATATATCTGTATTTTTAAGTAGAAAATTGACCTTACATACATAAATCCTGCTATTCCAAATATCTTAGCTCCATATCAAGCAACATCAAACCTATAATTACTGATGTCCTCCGGGTTTGTTTAGATACACAGGACAGCTCCATAGAAGAGGTCATGGAAGCTAATTAGATGTACTTTTTAACAAAACTCTTCAGTCTTTGATATTACTGCTGGAAACACTTTGAATGAAGCTGGAATGCTACGGTCACACTAGGCCTTTGAAGACCGCAGTGTGACCACAATTATTGCAACCGTGTGCAATGAATTTGCAATCCTGTTGCTTTTGAAATGGTTCCTTCAAAAGGCACAGACCAGGTCTGCAACCACTCACAGTCAGTCGCTGTCTTCAAAGCCACTGAGGTGTGCCAAGAACAAAGATATTGATGAACCAGCAACAAGGTGGAGTCAGTCTTCTATCAGTCTGTCACTGAATAGGGTCAAGTTGGCAATTACATGCAATCGGTTTGTGATAATAAAGCATCACATCAGCTGCTTACATTAGGAGTCCAGCCAGAACCTCATAGATCTGAAATAAAAATTCCTCCACAAATGGTGACATAATTGCTGCAGGACAGCGATTTTTGCTGAAAATTACACAGGTATTTGGCAACCTTACTTTTGTGTAGGAATATAACCAAAATGCAGCCAGTTGAAAGCCAGTTGATTTGAGTTCTCTATTGAAAAGACAGGTGGTGCAGACTGGCTCAGGTGGACTGCAACGTGTTGGTAATTTGTCTGCATTTCTAAATTAGTTGTCAGTTATTTGCAAACCTTTGCCTGTTTGTCTGACAGTAATTCCAGTCAATCTTGAGTTGGACAACGACTGTTTGAAAACAGGTTTCCTCCCACCAGGCGACCTGGGCAATTACAATCGGTAGTGGTTGCACAGATGCAGGGGTGTTACACTCTCGATCTCTGGTTGACCAGTTGGTCACTACAACTGCTTGCAATTGGTTGCCGAATGTGAAAAACTTCAGTGCAGTGCCTGGGCAATTATTAATTTTTCCTAGTCGAAGTTTTACTCAAGTGTGACTGAGCCATAATATGACCTGTGTATCACTTGTTTGAATTTGTTACTGACTGTGGAACGGGGAAGTTTTTTACAGATATGGAAGACCAAAATTGACAAGATTACAACTACATCAAAAAAATTAGTGACTCGGTTAATAAATATTCTATTAAATATACCAAAAATATAGGCAGAGCATTTATTTAGATGCATTTATTCTCATATTTGCCAATTTGCCCATTTATTTCTTGTTGTTCATTTGTTTATGTATCCATTTATTATTTTTCAACTACAAACTTTAAATAAATAAATGTTTTGTTGTGCAAATTAAGCAGCTGTAATTTCAAGCTCATCATAAGATCAACATCGTATCTTATGGTTAGTTAATGCCAACTTGAAAGTCGGAAAGCTGCTTGAAAACGCAGACACTTAGCTAATGTAACTAAGGGGGAAATAACACTGAAATAAATTCATGATTTAAAACAGGTGTTTTAAGTAGATTCCCTCCATTCTCTTCCGCTTATCCCTGTCAGGGTCACGGGGGGCTGGAGCCTGCTATTTTTAGTACATTTTCAACAAATTGATTAAGGATTTAAATTTAATTGGAAATAAATAAATGTGTGCAGTATTTAAAAACCAAGTCCAAAATTGTCATTTTTCAAAATTCTTTGTTTCCTAAATGTCAAAGCTTCTACATTGACATGCAAAAAACAAGTCTCTTTATCTTTGTTTATTTTCTATGACTTTATAACTTTGGATTATTGTGGTAACAATGCAAACAGATAAATTCTCGAACAAATATTAATAAATAAACAAACACACAAAATAGTTTCTCTGAATGCACCAGAAACCATTCAGTAAAATACACTTTTAGACATAGTTCTGACAGATATTTGCAAACATTGAAATTAAATGACAAACATTATTATTCAATACTATGGACATATTGGAAAGTCCACGAGTCTGTCTTGATCGTGTCATTTCATGGCTGTTGTAAATAGAGAAATTTATACACACAGAAGCAATTAAAATAAAGCAATGACAACAGTTGTCCCTTTTTATGACTAAGTGAAAGCAATTTAAAAGGATTTTTGTCCATTTAATGGAACATTTATTTAATGATTGTGCTTCTTTTTATTGATTGCTTAATTTGGCAGTCTTTGTCCTCCATGGTTTTGAAAGCCAATGTTGGCCATTGGAAGAAGCAAAACATTAGAAAAAAAATATCTGAATTGTTTCCAAAAATTGTAATTTGTTTTTTTAAAGCAAAAAACCCTCTAGAGTGAAAACTAACTTGTTGTCTTGGCACATCTGCTGGAGTGCCTCTGCTTGCTTCCCTGAGCTTTTCTATCGAACCATCTGGAGTTATTCGAACCCAAGGGATGATCGGAACAGCGGCCATTCTGTTAGTTGACACCCCACTTCCACAAAACAACAGCACAACACGCGAACCACACTCACTGGTGGTGGCAGTTGTCACAATAATGGTGCTGCTTTTCCAGTTCAGTGCAACTTTCTTTAGATGCGACTACCTAAGCGAGGCTCCAGAGCTGAGCACCTTGATTCCTGGATATGTCTCTACTTAAGCACATGAACAAGCACAGAGGACAAAAAGCATGTACTTTTTTTTTTTGTACAATTGTTGCTTGTTTCAGATTGTTATCTACTTGCTTTGAGGGGTTACGAACCATTGCATATTATCTCTGTATAGAAGATCATTTTGATACTCAGTCTTGTAGAAATGTGCATGACCTCTGTTCTGTTCTGTTCTGTGTTCACGGTAATGTGGCATTTTAAATGGCTAACTTTTTAGTCTTTCCAGCCCAGTAAGAAACGTTTCTTTTTGTTTCTCGTACAGTCAGAGTGTTGTGCACCACAAAGGATTCTCTTTTTGTTTTCTTCTTCAGGAAGGCGATATCTTTAACGATAATATTGTATATTTTATAGATTCTCAGGTTTATGGAGTTGAGATATATATATATATATATATATATGTATATAACAAAAGTTTCTCTGGCTCACTACCTGTAAAGAGGAATATACATTCTGATACACCTGAACCTCTAAACATTTACTGCATAAGCTGTGCATTGTCACAAAACACAGTAGCTCATTGTGAGTGTTGGTCGCACTTAAAGTTCAGATGTAATGTTTATTTTTCTTTTGTATCTTGTGCCAAATTTGAGTGCCATTTCCTGTTTTTATTCTCTTGTTTCTGCCATTTGCATTCAAGTCCCTACTGAAGATTTGCAATACAAAAAAAGACGGTTTTTTTTCTACCTGAAAACTGTACAATCAGTGAAAATTGCCGTTTATTGTATCTGGGGTAATATTTCGCCAGAAGTGTTTCGTATTGTATGGACGTTATTACGGTATATATGTGTTTTTTGTTACTCACACTTCCATATCTGCATAGTCTAGATCCAGTAAATACTCGACACTGAAGATGTTCAGGGGTATGTGCAATTACACATCCACAGAGGCATTATACGATAGAGTGACAGATTAGAATATCAGAGTTGCAGAGTTGCTTATTAAACAGTGTTGAACACTTGCATTTGTCTGTCGACTCATTTTAATTTGCTGGCTGAGTTGTCAGGGGGGTTACATGGGGCAGAAAGCCAGTTCGCGCACAAAGCTGTGTGTACACACACTGAAGGTCAAAATGACCACATACTCACTCTTCCCCAGGCCAATGTTCCAGCAGTTTGGGTACAGCTGTTATGGATGGGGACATGAGCCCCTCTGGGATTGGATGGTGGTGCAGTGATAATAAATTGCCCCGCACTTGTCCTTCACTCTGATAAAGAGTCAAGACAGTGTTGTAAAAACCTGACTCACTTATGACACCAACATTCACCCACTAGTGCGTACAGTAAAAGAAAATATGTTTCACATGTACAAGATCTTGCATGAAAACAAAATACAGAAGAAGTTTGTTGTCTGATACAGTTACATTTTAATGTAGGCTGAATCATATGTAAGTTATGTGGTGCCAAAGGCTGGTATTTGTTTTGCCTAAAGATTGTGTTGCAGTTTGAGTCCAAGCGCTGCTTTGCTGTGGAACTCCCCCGTCCAAACCAGACCCTGTGCGCTAATGAACGCCCCGTCTCCTTCCAACCTGGAACACACCAGTGAAAACAGCTAAAATCTTTCATTTCGTGTGCTTGAACCAAAGAAAGAACAACTACAGGGTTATACACAATACTGTAACTAGCCACGTACCATAAATGAAAATAAGGAAAGCCAAACAGTTGTTGTTATCATATATTCTTTAAATTTACTACGTCAGGGTCCTGGGGTTTGACCTATGAAGGAAGTTTAACATAGCCAGGCTTCCTTTGTGTTAGCTGGCTTGACCAAATGTAAAAATCCCAGCTGGGAAATAAACGGGTACTTTCTGCTTCACGCTCGACTACTCTTCAGCCCATAATAGAAAAACTGAGCAGAAACTACTCCAGTCACATGAACAGATTATAAAGAATGTGGGAATATGCAAATTCAGATATAACTAATCAATTTTCTACTCTGTGTTCAAGACGCTGCAGCATAAAACAGATTTAGTGCAGGTTGGAGACCAAACATAAAATTAGATATGCATTTTTTTTTTTATCTCACCAACTGAGATTATGTAAATTCCTGTTTCAGTTCCTGCTTTGATTTTACTGTTATTCCAGTCTTCCTAGTGTTTTCCTGATTTTGTTCCCCATTGTTTTGTCTATGTGTTAGCGCCTTCTGTTTGTTATCATGTTTTAGTGTTAAGTCTTATTATTTCAGTGTTTATAATTTTTCCTTTAGCCATTTCCTGTTTTACTTTGATAGTTGGTTTCCTAATGTGTCATGTTTCACTCTCTTTCCTGTCTTTGTCTTCCCACCTGCTTCTTTGGTTGTGATCGTCTTTGCCTGTGCTTGGTTCCCCACCTGTTTCTCATTCCTAATCGATCACTTGTGCATATATACTGACCTGTTTTCCCCCCTTGTCTTTGTCAAATCATCTGCTTTATTCCTTGCTTCTTTGTGTTTATTGTTGGCTATATTTTGCTTCCCAGATTGGACTTTTTAATCATAAGATTACAAGAATCCAGTTTGAACTTTAGAATTTGTTTGTTCCCACATCCTGCATTTGAATCTTCCCCACAGTATGCACTTTAACTTGCTTTACAAAATCCCATCTGATCATCAGCTGCTTTAAGAACTGTACTGGTTAACTGTTTGGTTAACTACATCCGCTTTGCAAACTGCCAAATGACATGTTTGTGTCTTTTAAGATAAAAACTCTCATATAATAGTCTTTAATATTGATCTATATTTGTTTTCAGAAAATACAAACAAAAAAGGGCACTTTAGGTTTTTTATTTCTCACCTGTTATTGTGAAAGTGACCTTTACATATAGAGCCATCTGGAAAGGTGTATGTTCCCGTGCCATGGTACATGTTGTCTTTGAATTCTCCTTCATATCGTGCTCCAGAGGAATGCTGCATGGTCCCTCTGCCATGCATCTGGGAGAGCAACAGAGAGGGAGATTATGTTTGTCTAACCACGTGATAAATTTAAATCACTGATGTTTGAGGTAGTAAATGCATACTTTGTCCTCATGCCACTCTCCAGTGTATATGATGCCACTTGCTGAGGTGTGTTTACCAGCACCGCTCCTCACCAGTGCTCCACATGCAGACCTGCTGCACTCTCCCTCTGTGGAGAACAGAGGTTCATGCAGATGTTATATAACTAGCATAGACGTAAATTTCATCTGAGCAGGCATATTGAGGCATTCTGTATTGCTTTAATCAAGAATTACGTCTTTTCCTCCCAAGATTTTTACACGTGTAAAGCTGCATCATCAGCCAGCTATAGCTTACCATATCTGTCCCCATTTGGAAAAATGTAGGAGACTTTCACAGGTCCTTCCCCTGTAAACAAATAAACATTTATTCACGCTGTCACAAGAATACGCAAACTGTGGAAGAGCGAAGAGGATATTTACCATTATTAGTGTTCAAAGAATCGCCTCCTTTCTTATCTGAAAATGAAAATCACACCGAATTAGAACAGGATTTGTATGTGTGTGTGTGCACTAGGTGTTAGAACTCAGATCTTCACAATCACACTCTACCAGACATCCGTGACAGCTTCCCCCAGCTGGCAGATGGTTGTCAGAACCGAGAGCAAATGCTGTGTTCCGGCCAACTTCTTCAATGTGAAAAGTCAGACAGCTGATTAGAAAGTTGTGACCATGACACAAGTTACATCCGCGCTGTAACTGTTCACTTTTAGTCGCCCTTAAATATAGCCAATGCTGCCAGTAAGCCGGGGGTCCCGTGTTTTAAAGGCAGTTAGAGACTACCCCTTGTTACCATGGTTACGGAATTGCCGCAAACTAACATCTCTGACGGCTCGTGCGAAGCTTTAAAGGCGTTGTATTAAAGTACCTTTTAAAAAAATAATAATAAGAAGAAAGGCTTACCGCCGTTAAAACCTTCGACCTTAACCTTGTCAAGTGACCAAGAGATACTGTTTGCTAACTTTTTATTGTGTTTTTTTTCTAAGCGCAAACGTAAACCGGAAAAGAAACGTTGAACTCAAGAGTTTGGGCCAATGGAAGAGATGCAGGCTACCGGTGGTCAGAGCAGCTGGTTCAGGTTTGTTCACACTTGTTATTAAAGTTTCGTTTTTCAGTTTGTTGTGCACTTTACCGCTTGTAACATGCCTCTATATTACCTGACATTTTTTTTAAAGCATTTAAACTCACTGACTTGACTTGCCGGGAGGCTTCTTTCAGTTAGCTCATTGTTACATTAAAAGTGAGGAGTGCGCTTGCTAGCTGTTAGCTCGTTAGCTAGCCGACTTCTCATACTTGAAGCTGACTAACGTATAGCACCTTATTTCCACATTATTCTTGATATGTCCTGCTCTTTTGTACTTTGCCTGTAGCCAGCCACCTAGCCGTGGGGTTAATCGGTCATCGCCCTGACTGGGTTGTTAGTCTGCATGTTAAGTTTGACTGCATAATTGTAGCCACCAGCGCTGTGTGTCAGCCACCATCTCATTGCTCGCACTTGAATTGAAGTGCCACGGCCAGCCAGCCCACAGCGATGTGTGACTGTGCTCTGCAGAGGGTGGACAGTAGTATAGCTGCCTGCTCTGCCCGGGTCCGCAACCAGTAGCTCTCTCTCCCTCGTCTATCTAGGATTTTTTTTTTTTTGGGGGGGGGGATACTCCCAGGGTTGGAAAGATTTATTCAGACCATGCTTTTTAATGTCTCTTTTTGCAGATTGTTTGCTGCTATGATCGGACACTGATTGAGTGTAAGTATATTCTGACAGCAGTGTTTTGCTGTTTGTTTTTTTAACAATCAATTTTGTATTTGTACTAGTGTTTATGTAATGAAACTCTTCATGTGTCCTTTGATAGAAAAATGAATGCAAGGAAAAGAGGTGGGAAGCCCAACAGAGGAGGTGGGAGATTTAATAAACCAAGAGGAGGTGGAGGAGGTGGAGGAGGAGGTGGAAATCGGAAAGGAGGAGCCAGTCGCTGGGATGACGGTGATGATTTCAGCCTTGATTTTGGACCCTCTCGTTTCAGCAGGTGTTAATTCATATTGAAGAAATATTTAGGTTTGTGTGCTCAGTTTCACTTGATTTCCTATCATTTTGCCTCATCTTTTGTTCTATCTGCAGATCGAGTAAAGGACGAGGTGGTGGCGGCCGTGCCGGTGGCAGGGATGGTGGTCGAGGAGGAAGGGGGGCTAGGGGTCAAGACGGAGGTGGGAAAAGTAGTAGCAAGGCTCTGCCAAGGTCCTTGACAAGTACCAGGATGCACCCAAAGGTCAGTGATGGCATCAGACCAGAGGCGAGCAATATGCCCTTGCAGAAGATCTTCATGACTAATGAGAACCAGGAACAACTCAAGGAGTTGCTGAGGGATTTACAGACTCAGGACTCTGATGAACTGTACGAGTAAGTACATACTCACTTGTTTGAAAAGAATAATTCGAAAGTTAGGAAATAAACTCATGGAACCCTCTGTTTGTTCCTTAGTGATTCTGGTTCAGATTATTCCAGGCTAGAAGAGGAGGAAGAAGAGGAATTTGATGAATTGGATTACCGTGAGGAAGGCCAGTTTTGGGCCACAAATGATGAGCCTGTGGAGAAAGCAGAGAGCCCAGCATTTGACCCAGAATATGAGGATGAACGGCCCACCCCTGAACCTGTTATCTCCTTATTTGCCATAGGAAAGCTCTGCAGGTGATTTCAAATTTCAAAATGTTGTATTTCCAGCACCCTACCTATGAGCTAAATCGGATGTTTTGAATCTGTGCTTTTGTGTGTAAATATAATTAGTTTCTAACCTGCTGCTTTCTCATAATTTCCTCTGTTTAGATATGGTTTTGACAGAGAGCGTAGCAAACAGGCGCTGGAGGCTGGTGGAGGAGAGTTCGGGGCAACTTTGGAACAGCTCCTCCACCAGGTTTTCACTGAGCGCTATGGTCAGAAATCAGTTTCTCCTGGTGGCCTTGAGGAGGTGCCTCTGGATGAGTATGTAAACCAAAGGCAGGAAGAAGCCCTGGCGCTAGCTGCCATTTATGGCGAGCGCTTCAGTGAGCGCATTACCAACGCTGTATGGACAGTAACCCTGGACCTGTCGTTCCTCTCAGGCACTCCTGACAAGAAGGGGGGGATTGGAGAGGATGGGATAGGAGAGGTTGGCGGAGGAGCTGCAAACATCCGTGAAGTCTGCAAATTCTACATGAAAGGTCAAGGCTGCCGCTATGGAGACAAATGCAGGTTCAAACATGAACTTTCTAAAAAAGACACATCTGTGGCTGGTTCCTCAGACGTGAAGGGCCCAAGCCAGCCTGGTGTCAGCAGCTATTCTCCTCCTGAGTATGAGCTGGAGGTTCGTTTCCCCAAAGGGAACCGTTACCCTTTTCAAGCACCAATAGTTGCCTTCAGTACCAATGACGAGTCTCTCTGCGCTGCGGGGAGGCTCCATGTGACTGAGAGATTATTTGGAGAGGCATTGTCTGCAGCAAAGAGCAGCGAGCCTGTTGTTTTCATCCTGATAACCTTGTGTGAGGATGAAAATACCATGAAAGAACTATTGTCCATACAGCATCACAAATACAGCACCCCGCCTCCTGTTGTCGTTCCTCCACCTTCTCTTGCCATAGCAAAGAGTAAAAGTGTAAGGAGCAATGCTTCTGAGGAGAGCAGGAGTACCATCACCAGCAGTAGTAAACATGCAAACAGCAGGAGGGCTGCTGCATCTAACAACCTGAGGACCACAGAGAGTGAGTCGGATAGAAGTTTACATTCATGCTATTTATTTTCTGTTGCTTCTTTATACTATAGAGAACCATATTTAATTCTGCTCACTGTTTAGTAAAACGGACAGTGGATTCAGAGAAGCCAGATGAGAAAGACGAGGATGAGGAGGACGACACAGTTCCAGTTGAGAATGAGAGTTACGTCAAGCTAAAGAAGAAGATGGTGAAAAAGCACAACGCGACAGGCAATCTGCTGCTAGAAAACAGCAAGCTGTGCAAAGAGTTCAGTAGGAAACAGGTGGGTCTTAGGGGAAAAAGGAAAAAAACAAGTGTGTGTGTGTGTGTGTGTGTGTGTGTGTATAAATAAATAAATAAATAAGCATGCTTTGTCTTCCTCCACATCCCCTTGTAATCTGTTGATTTCCTTCGGTTCCTCTGTCACCAGTCCTCCAGACGCTACAGTTCCATGCTTGAACAGAGGAAGAATCTTCCAGCTTGGCAAGAAAAAGAGCACATCCTAGATGTGCTGGACCAGTGTCAGGTGTTGGTGATCAGTGGGATGACTGGGTAGGTCCCAAAGTATTACTGTGACTTGAAGATTTAAAAATATATATAATTCAGACTTCTTTTTTTTTTTGTTCCCCCAACCAATAGCAAGTCAAATATGATGTATAGATATATGAAGGGTTTTAGCTTGTATGGGATTAAGAACATTTACATCAGATACATAAAAATTGAAAGATTATAAATGAGATCTGCGATGGCTTTCCCTATTTTCTGTCATATCTGCTGTCAAAATGTTATAAGTATTTGAAGTATCAAATAATGAGGTCAGTGTATGTACATAGGTAATCCGGTTGACCCAAAAGCTCAGGCTTCACATTGTTCTAAACTCTCATTCTTTTGTACTCTGGGTTTTGTATGAAAATGGTTAAGGATAGATGGTTCAGTGTGATCATCATATGTCATCTCAGGCAGAAACCTGCTGTTTAAATATTTTCTTTTTGAGCAAGAGTTGGTTAAAAGCAAGAGTGAAGGGAGCTAAAAAGGCTTATTTTAGATGAACAGACGGGCTGCACCAAAGTCCAGTGTAAGATAAATACACACAGAGGACTCGAGTTTCAAAGAAGTATAAAAATTCACCTTCACAAAAAAGACGCTAAACATGCCTGTGTTCATTGCCTGTTCCTAAACATGACTGTGTTTCATGTGGGTTTTTTTTTGTTTGTTTGTTTTTTGTATTAATGTGACTTTTCTGCAGGTGTGGTAAGACCACTCAGATTCCTCAGTTCATTCTGGATGCCTCTTTGAGTGGCCCTGTGGAGCAGGTGGCCAACATCATCTGCACGCAGCCTCGTCGCATTTCTGCCATGTCAGTGGCTCAGAGAGTGGCACAGGAGCGCGCTGAGCGTCTGGGAAACTCTGTGGGCTACCAGATCCGCCTGGAGAGTGTCAGGGTACAGATACAAAAACATCTACAATACAGCATTCTGCATCTCTGGTTTTTATATTGATACTATATACTCTTCCAACACTGACTACTCCTTTTATCAGTCTTCAGCCACCAGGCTGCTGTACTGCACCACAGGGGTGTTGCTGAGGAGACTGGAGAGCGAGGCAGACCTCAAAGGAGTCACGCATGTCATCGTGGATGAGGTGCACGAGCGAACAGAGGAGAGGTGAGACAGAAACACTTTGGCGCTTGTATTGTAATGTGTGGAAAAGTGAACCTGGGAAAAAAAGTGTAAGCTTCTTCTTTGTTTCTTGTCTCTTAATCTGCTGTTTTTTCAGTGACTTCCTGCTGCTGGTGCTCAAAGACTTGATGGTGCAAAGGCCTGACTTGAAGATTATTCTCATGAGTGCCACTCTTAATGCAAACCTCTTTTCTGACTATTTCTATAACTGTCCTACTATCCACATACCAGGTAATCTGTTAGCAGAACTGACAAATTCTGTTCTGTTTACATCTCATTCCATACATTTCCCTCTTCATTCTAATAAATATGTGTTGTTCCAGGGCGCACCTTCCCTGTTGACCAGTTTTTTCTTGAAGATGCCATTGCTAAAACTGGGTAAGTGCATTTAAGTAAACCAAAGACTGTCTTTACAGTTTGGGTAGTAACACAACGGTTTGTGTATTGTGCTGTATTTTTTCCAGCTATGTTATTGAGGATGGTAGCCCTTACATGCGCTCAGGGAAACAGAATCAGTCTTCCACGGGTGGCCGAAGCAGAGGGGACCTGAGAGACGTGGTCGATGAGTTGGGTGATGATGTCTGGAACTTCATGTCTCTCTGTAATAAAAACTTTTTCAAAGACTCAGTCCCAGACCAGCAGCTCAGCCTGCAGGATCTCACCATCAGATACAAAGGTGAAATGAAAATGAAGTATATTTTGGTTTTAATCAAACAAGCTGCCAGTGCTTACCAGGGCATAAATGTCACATTTTGCATTGCTGATGCAGATACTAAGAAGTCTGTGCTCAAGACCATCGCCACAATGGACCTGGACAAGATCAACATGGACCTGGTGGAAATCCTGCTGGAGTGGATAGTAGGAAGAAAGCACAACTACCCACCTGGTAAGAAAAAACATGACAAAGAAGCAGTTGACTAGGAGATTATGATCCTTTGGTGTGGAAATGAGGAAAAATGGAAAAGTATTTCTTTAAAAAAGAAAAAAAATGACAAGGGAAAAAGACAACACGAGTCCTCTCCAAAAATATTACTAGACAGTGACAAGTTGTTGATATTTTCTTGATGAACATTTGGCTGTGTTTTACTTGTTTTGGAAGTCCAGTCAAATTTTGCTGCATTGTTGGAAGCTGTACAAAACGTGAATTGTATTTAAGAGCACAGGGTAAACACTGAAACCACTAGGTACTACTATTCACTACCAGCATATTTTACAAATCCACTTAACTTCCTGTTAGATTGTCGTGAATTATTGGGACAAATTGAGAGCATGGGAAGCACCAGTGGGGGAATGTGACTTGATGTGATATTTTAATTTCTACTTCCACTCTGCTCCATTTTCATTTTTAGTCTTAACCTTTAAAAAACAGATTATTTAGATTAACAATATATAATTAAATTTACTAATAAATGCTCTCATTATTATAATTATTAAGCTACACAACAGTATATGAAGTAATATACTGTTGTTTTTGTTTTAGGTCATTAGCATATACAGGAGGCCAGTAAGTCTCTGATGTACTGATCTGGATTGGGGAAAGCTGAACACTGGTTATGTTGCTTTGTGTCTGCAGGTGCAGTGCTGGTGTTTTTGCCGGGCCTCGCTGAGATCAAAATGCTCTACGAGCAGCTCCAGTCCAACAGAATGTTCAACAACAGGGGCGCATCCAGGTGTGTGTGTGTTTTATAGCAACACTTTGTTTGTAATTGTGTGTGTATGAAATGAAGCTAAAAGCTTATTTTGTTTCCTTTAAAAAAAAAAAGAAAAAAAAGAAGAGAAATATGATATTCTTAGCTAAATAAGTTTGAAACTTTGAGTGAAACACATTAACTGTAACTTTTGGTCATGCCTATCAGGTGCGTGGTGTACCCGCTCCACTCAACATTGTCCAATGAGGAGCAGCAGGCAGTTTTTAGCCGGCCTCCAGATGGCGTCACAAAGATCATCATCTCCACCAACATCGCTGAGACCTCAGTAACCATCGACGACGTGGTTTATGTCATCGACTCCGGAAAGATGAAGGAGAAAAGGTAACCTTCTATTATGCTAGCCCTAAATGCTCATTTTCGACAGTTTCAGGTTGTGAATCAAACTTCTTGTTTTTTAAATTGCATGTGCAAACATATTAAAATGGTTTTCTGATACATGAAGATGCACTGATATATGCTCAAATCCACAAATCTTTAAGTCTCTCTTGGTTGTATTTTTAGGTACGATTCATCCAAAAGCATGGAGAGCCTGGAGGACACGTGGGTTTCTCAAGCCAATGCGCTGCAGAGAAAGGGTCGAGCGGGTCGCGTGGCCTCGGGGGTCTGCTTCCACCTCTTCACCAGCCACTGCTTTAAACACCAGCTGGCTGAGCAGCAGCTGCCCGAGATCCAGAGAGTGCCTCTAGAGCAGCTCTGTCTCCGGTAGATCCGTCTGGTTTTTTGGTTTTTTTTTTTTTTTCACATAACTTTTTCTGTAAAATGCAAATAGCATTTGATTGGAGAAATTCCAAAACGGTTGTTCACAACGCTGACCTTTCTGTAACAGAATCAAGATCCTGGATGTGTTCGCGGAGCAGCCGCTAGAGTCGGTCTTCTCTCGGCTCATCGAGCCCCCGTCGATGGGAAGCTTAGATGCTGCCAAGCAGCGCCTTCAGGACCTGGGAGCTCTGACCGCAGATGAGAAGCTGACCCCGCTGGGCTACCACCTGGCCTGCCTGCCTGTCGACGTGCGCATCGGAAAGCTCATGCTGTTCGGCGCCATCTTCCGCTGCCTTGACCCAGCGCTCACTATCGCTGCAAGTCTGGCCTTCAAATCCCCATTTGTAAGAAGATGCCAGCTTCTGTTGAGAGACCATATGTGTAGTTCATTTGCAGTATGCCACTGATTTTAGGCTCATATTTTTTTTTAATACAAGTGTCTAATTTTGTGGAAATGTAAATCTGGTCTGCTCCCAGGTGTCTCCATGGGATAAGCGAGAGGAAGCCAGTGAGAAGAAACTGGAGTTTGCAGTGGCTAATAGTGACCATCTAGCTTTGCTGCAGGCATACAAGGTCCCTACTGCACTTGCTTATTGTGATAAGATAATTCAAAGATGTTGAAATACATGCATATAAAAACTCTCTTATTCTTGCAGGGATGGTGCTCTGCAGCAAGGAATGGCCACCATGCCGGCTTCCTCTACTGCAGGGAAAACTTCCTGTCATGGCGGGGTTTACAGGTGAGGCAGTGGTGTCCAGAAGCACTCATTGATGGTCTGCGCTTGTGTAATTCTGATCTCTTCTGGTTGAATTTGAATCTGAAGCTGTGCTAAAGCTTCTGAAGTTCTTCCACTGTATGCAGATTTAAATTTAAACGGCCCAAGCAGTGTGTTTTATATGAAAAATACTTGAAATGGTGAATTGTGACCTTTGGCAGGAGATCGCCAGTCTGAAGAGGCAGTTTGCTGAGCTGCTGTCTGATATTGGCTTCATTAAGGAGGGACTGAAGGCCAGGATTATTGAGCGAATGTCCTCCAAGGGTACTGACGGGGTAATGGAAGCTACTGGCCCTGAGGTGACACACACAAACACTGAATCAGTGATTCGAAGGTTAATCTTGGAGAAAATAATTTTTAAAAAAATCTGATATTTTGCATCTCAGGCAAACCTGAATTCCAGAAACATCCGGCTGATGTCTGCGATGCTGTGTGCTGCCCTCTATCCCAACGTGGTCCAGGTGTGCACACTCTCCCTCTGTGTCATACGAGTAAAGAACAGAAAGCCAAACAGAAGTATGAAACATTCACACTTGATGTCCTCCAGGTACGAGCTCCTGAAGGGACTTACAAGAAGACAGGCAAGGGAGTGATGAAGATGCAACCCAAAGCCAACGAGCTCCGCTTTGTGACCAAGAACGACGGCTACGTCCACGTCCATCCATCATCCGTCAACTACACGGTGAGATGCATGATGGGGGGGGGTACACTCCAAATTAAACAACTTGTAACAGAAACGAGCCTCACGTGTCTATTCTTTGTGCTCCAGATTCGCCACTACAACAGCCCCTACCTGGTTTACCACGAGAAGGTGAAAACGAGCCGCGTTTTCATCAGGGACTGCAGCATGGTGTCCGTTTACCCGCTGGTGCTGTTTGGATGTGGACAGGTCAACGTGGAGCTGCACAAAGGGGCGTTTGTCATCTCCCTGGATGACGGGTGGATCCGATTTGCTGCTGCTTCACATCAGGTCAGAGAGTCTGATACTTTTTTTTTGTGATCACATGAACAAAAAGATTCAGCTGGCTCAGAGCTCACTGTTGCAACGGGCTTACAAGCTGTGTAGAGTTTGTATGCTTTGAAGGTGTCACAAGTTTTATGGAGAGTGCAAGCAAAACAGCTGGACAACTACAATATATAAGTTACTGTCTGTGTTTGTGTGATTATATCCAGGTGGCTGAGCTTCTGAAGGAGCTGCGCTGGGAGCTGGACCTGCTTCTGGAGGATAAGATCAAGAACCCGAGCATGGACCTGTGCAGCTGCCCCCGTGGCTCCAGCATCATACAAATGATCGTTCACCTCATCTCTACAGAGTAGCTCCGCTACTCAAAGCTTCCTTTATTATTATTTGTTTATTTAAAGGGCTCAGATGCATGGCGCTCCAGTGTAAATGTCTTTGTGCTCCTGCATCACTGCCACAGAGTCATTATTAAAAATTCTTTAAAAAGTCGATGTTACTCCATTGATGGTGGATAGTCAGAGGAAGATTAGCTGGGCAAATACTTGACGTGAGTTCAGCTTCAACACACCGCACTGCTGCCACCTGACGCTTTAGTTAAAGCGTCATTTTTCCACTGAGCTTCTGTTGTACTTGAGGCTTTTAAAGCAAATTTTGCCTTTGAAGACAAAAAAAAAATGTCTCTATGCAGGTGATTATTAAGCTTCCACTCTTATTACTGCTGGACTAAAGCACCTAATGCTTAGTTCAGTTTTTGATGTCATACTACCGCTGCACGGTATGTGCACATAAATTGGCACATGATTGATTGTTAAGTGATGTCACATAGTTTGTATACAGTGGTTTTTATTTCGGGTTGTGTCTTGCTCACAACTGAGAAGTTTCTTGGGTCCATATTGGATTTCGTACTACAAGTTTATTTGTAATGCATGACTCAAAGATCCAAGAGCTTCTGCATGGTATACAGTTGGTGTACATTTACTGAATGTATTTAAATGTTAAAAGTACAATTTCACAATGTGAATGCAAGGGCTTTTTACACCAGGATGATTTGGTGAGAGCTGCCAAAGAAACTGGAAAGCTACTGTCTTAATATGAATTCCACTGAACGTTGCACTACCATTAAATTATTGTGATGATAACCTGTTGTTGGCCATTTTTCCTTCCTCACTTAATGTAAGCGGTGTGTGGTGTTTTAGGCCCGGCTGTGTCTCTGATACAGCAAAAGAATTAAGTTCAGGAGGAAGGGCAATCCCTTCATTCATGAGCAAGTCCGGTCTGTTTCTACGACAACAGGATGTAAACAGATGGGGTATCACTATCACTGCTGAAGCCATTCGAGTGCCACTTACAACAGTACCAAGGCAAGAGCTGGTATGAAATGACTTCATCATTTTAGGCACTTCGTCCTAAAAACTTGAAATCTTTTTTGGCAGAAAAAAAACCCTTTGAGTTCTTGTTTTACAGATGAGAATCTGATCACACCGGAAGCAACACTGACATCCTTCACTATGGTAAAGTATGAAATAATCAAGACATTTCATTATACACTGCTCAAAAAAAATAAAAGGAACACAAAGATAAGACATCCCAGATCTGAATAAATGAAATATTCTTATCAAATACTTTGTTCTTTACATAGTTGAATGTGCTGACAACAAAATCACACAAAAATTATCAATGGAAAACAAATTTGGCAACCCATGAGGTCTGGATTTGGAGTCACACTCAAAATTAAAGTAGAAAAACACACTACAGGCTGATCCAACTTTGATG
>VVHJ01032453.1:9492-22983 GCA_015107715.1 Tylochromis polylepis
AACATTCGTAAAACACTCCTAAAAATCCATTAACTCAACAATTTTTCTCTTCCATGGATCATATGATGGTAGACATAAATCTACCAACCTCTTGACACCAAATTCACACAGCGATAAACACTGTTAAACCAAAAATATTTTTGGAAGTCTAACACTAATGCATAAATGTATTAAAGCATATTTCTTCTTCACAGCACTATCCATAAACTGGCGACCTGCCCAGAGTGTACCCTGCCTCTCACCCTGTGACAGCTAGGATAGTCACCAGCCCCCCTATAACCCTGAATTGGATAAGTAGAAGAAAATGGATGAATAGATGGACAGCACATGCATGAATCCAATGCATAGATTTTCTTTTAATAATTAAGTGACTGTAAGGGACTGTTCACATTATTTTGAAATTCTAAAAATGAATATTTACTCAGCCTGGACACACTGCATACAGTTTGAAAGCACAAAACGTCTCACTGTCACAAAAGACCAGTTTATCCTTGCTGAGGTGAGTTGACGGGGCAAAAGCACCAAGCAGAATTTCATGGAAGTTGGTGGAGAGGTGGCGCACAAGCCCAAGTACCTCAATATTTAAAATTGTGAAATATTGGGTTGGATTTTGGTTTAAGATTTACTGTCCAATGATGGATTGAACATCTCTCTGGCTTAAGCTGACTCACAGCTGTCAGAAGAGATGAAGATCTTCACTACACATTACAACAAAAGCGTGCTTGCTGAGGGATTGAAATCTATGCAGGTATTCTTGCCCAGCAGCACTGCAGCACAGTGGCTACAGTGCCGAGTCAATCTTCCCTTTGCTTTTTAGCCCTGCTCATCACTCAACTTTCATCTGTTACTAATTTAGATGACATAGAGCAGAGCCTAAATGCAATTTAATAGCAATTCATCATTCTTCTCACCAATCGTCAAAACATGTCTGAACGGAGTTAAAAAAAACAACCCTCTTCTCTCAGATCTCAGCTGTCTCACACGGAGAAGCAGGAAAAGGCAGGTACACTCATGTTTGTGTTTTGGTGCCTCTGAATGACGGGAAAATTGCTGGAGGGTCAAATTTCAAAACGTGCCATCACAGCCCTCAACATTTGATCTCTCAGTATGCCTCGGTGTGCATGTACGTGCCCAAGCCTGAAGACGGGAAAGGCATTAAGAGGATTTTTGATCACCGCTGATCTTTTTCACAGCATGGATTTGTTTGTTCAGGAATTCCTTTTGATTTTTTTTTTCCAAACACACATGCTAAATCCTGTTTTCACAGTTTCATTAGGACAGTCTGTTTAAAAATGATGCAACACTAATAAAATAAAAATTGACAATAGAAAAATGTCCACCCAAAGCCTCTGAGGCTGTAAAAAGGATGAGCGTGGGAGCCAAACTCAGACTATCTGTATGAGTGAAGCAGTCACAAAGATTGATGTATTCTCAACGCAACACCACTGATGTGTGCTGCACTTTTTTTTTTCCATGAGCAAAGACAGATTTGCGGTATGTGTGTGAAACAGAATTTGTCCCAGATTTTCTCTCTTCTTCTTCCTCCCTCTTTGCTCTCCTCTCTTCTCTGTGGGCTGAATAGAGGGAGCTTTGATGTGGCACTCTCTCAGTGTTGTGACCGCAGGCCCAAGAGGAACCAGATGCTCTTTGGACTGGCTTGTGGTGGAGAGGCATATATATATAAATAAAAAAAAGAAAGAGAGAAGAGAAGAGAAGATGGGTGCAGGGCAAGAGGGGTGGGGACTGCCTTCATGCCAGCTAAGTTTACTATAAAATACCTTCACCAAAGCAGACAGAGAGGGGGGTCTTGGTAGCGTAACTACCATCTGAAAAAGTCAGAGATTAATGAATACACAGAGATGACCAGAGAATATTCAACTGTTGGCACAACAAATGACAACAAATTTCAAACATTGTTTTGTTGAAGAAATAAATCACATCATCAGCATATATGTGTATATCACATTGTAGTTTCAAGGTTGAAAGTTCTTCTGTCTAAAACAAAATTGCATAAAGTCAAGACTAAAAAATATTACTTATCAACAAGAAAACAAGTAGCAATAAATAGCAACAAATATGTACATTTGTTGAATTTGTTAGCTCAAGCGGTAGAGCGGGTTGTCTACAAATCAGAAGGTTGGTGGTTGGAACTAGATTCAGTTCAAACTAGATTTTTGATGCCACAAACATTCAGGTTTCAGTTTGCAGTCAGGTTGTTGTCCAAGTTATACTGACCAGTCATATTTGAGCAGGCTTTGATTTGGATTTGGAGAGCAAAAGGGGAACATTACTTTGCCAAACTGCAGTCTTGAAATCTATTAATCAATCGGTTGACCGGTGGCAATAGCTGGGTGAAAATGAAGAAAGCAGGTGCTGCACCAAAAAGCTCAATGTGATTGCTTTAGCTGCTAGATTGCCTGCAATTTGCATGCAAGACGTTGAAATATTCATTGATTATGCACCAAGTAAAACCTGATGAAACTACGAGTTGTGCAAGTTTTACATGTCAGACAACTGCAACAACAACCTGCAAAATATAAAGCAATCTCAAAGTGATTTTTTGGTTCAGCAGATCTTTTAGCAGTTTCACCTAGCTGTTTGGCTGAAGGACTTGTTGCTTTGGTGTTAGCAGCTTTGATCATAATGAATGGGCAAACTGAATTGTGCAACATGTTATCCACTTCCAATCAGATCTGCGTGAAAGGGGCTTACACAAAGACTTAAGCTGTTTTTTAAAAAAAAAATTTTTATTAACAGAATGCAACACATTCATTGCTTTTTTATCTTCTGACATGGCTCTCTAAAAGAAGCTGTTACCAGAACAAAACTTTAATGTCAGCAGCGAACATCATGACTTTCCAACCCCCACAAAAATATTGAGAATAGATAGCAGATGAGCAAGTAGACGTCTCTCACCACAAAAACATGACTCCATTTCATGTGACTCATGGACTAAAAAAGAAGTTTTACTGAGGAAACATTTTTAATGTCCTGGGCAGAGTTTTAATGAGAATTGTAAAATCCACATCCAGAAAAAGGCCATCGGAGAATCACAAGAATGACATTCACAGTTATTTAAACATTTTAAGCAAGGGCGAAACTTAATTTGTCTACTTTTTTTTTTTGCCCCTTAACTTTCCTTGTGTTTGTCGAAGTCAGCGGTTTCCTACATTTCCCAGAAGGACTTATGACTGCACACCAGGAGGCAAGCCTGAACTTGTTCCTTTCAGCTATAGCCTTTTCTGTATATGTGACGGGAATGATGGCAGCAGTAAAAGCAAAGAAGTAGCCTATCTATTAAATTAAATATTTTAACATACTTTAAAAGTAAAATACTAGAATTAAACATGTTGAAGTTCAGCATAAGGAAACATGTTTAAAGCTACAAATTCTGAGGTCAGTGAACGTACAAGTAATCCACATGAACCAAAGGCTCAGACTTCAGACTGCTCTACAAGCTCTGTTACAGATATTTTTTTTCTGCTGTTGGCTCTATACTCGTAACGTGGTTACTTCAGGCACACAGATCTAGGTGCAAGCACTGCATCTCCACCCACCTGCTGCTCAACCTCCAGTTAGGGAGGGGTAACTAATCAATAAGCAGATAGTTGGTTTTTAAAAAAAAGGGTGGCCTTTCAGGGAGAGGAGATAAAATGGCTTGTCTCACACAGAGGATGAACTTAGGGGGATGCACCAAAACCCAGTATGAGATAAATAAGGATTAGTTTGATTTGAGAATCACGCAAAGATTGAGTACATACATACGGAGTTGGAAATAAATAGTCTGTGTAACTCAAAGCACCCATAAAGCTTATGCCATTAGTGGAGTTAAAAAGTAACTTATTTAACTTATTGCTCATGGCAATAATTAAAAGTAATTTAAAAATAATTTAAAGTTAAATGAAAAACTGGAATAAAATTCCCACTATGACCGGTGTGTCTCCCCTCTTCTTATTGCAGGAAAATATCCAACAAGATAGATGCTGAATTTCACACAAATATATCAGAGTTTGGAAATATTTTTTGTGTTGACTGATGCATTTTCCTACATGTGGAGTTACTAAAAAAAATAAATACAAATAAATTACATTAGAAAACAAAATAAACAAAATGATTTCTCTGAAATCCACTGTGCATCACTGGCCGGTGTTTTCCTTTGTTTCATTTAAGGACTCTTATTTGCTGACACAGTGGGTTCTCTTCCTGTCTTTGAAGGACACTCTGTCTGACCACAAGGCCACCAACAACCACATCAGCATCAGCTGCATGACAAGCTGAATCAAATCCATCTCCTCCACGACTCTCCGTAACGGCCTGTACCGTACTATTACACAAACCTCATAATAGTTTTGATTTATGGCCCTCATGTGACACCGTAGAGTTTGGCAGGAAACCTATGCAGCTCCATCTTCAGCTGCGACCACAGAAACATAAAGGCTTGCATTAAGAATTTTCCTCAAGCTGCTGGTTGTTTCTGCTCTCTTGGAAAGGAAGGAAAGATTACGGCAGAAAGAAAGTCAGTCTTTCCGTTGTTGTCCTCTCCCTACATCACTTCATCGTTGTTCTCTTTGTGAGGCAGACAGGACATGAAGTGTTTATCTTACATGTCACATAACTGTTTATGCAGCAAACCAAAGCATGGCAATACAACGAATCCATAATGGATGCTAGATGCTAAGTACAATGGAATGATCCCGCTGTTTTGATTGGAAGACAACCGAACCCGGAGGAGAATAACCAGAAAAAAAAGAAACTGATTTTGTTTATTAAGATGAAGACAAATCACAGAGACTGTTTTTTGAGCGGCAGTGTTTTGAGCCTCTCTGCCTGGTGAATGTCAAGGCATTTTAAATGATCTACAGGATCAGAATCACTTTAATCATCAAGACAATAAACATAAGAGAGTTTGTCTTACTGACACTGGTGCAGAGGCGTATTGAAATCTTAGAAATAGATGATAAGTTATTGGTAACAGAGCAATATGATATCGTATGGAGTCCAGTATGCAGATTCTAAGTTATACAAAGAAGCAGTTGCTTTTCCAGCCACAGCTGCTCTATGGGTAGAGATGATAAGCTTACTCTTTTTGATATTTTAATTCTATCAACTAGCATTAGCAGAGACTGGGAAACTGAGTGAGGATGACAGGTCAAATAAAGATCTAAATCATTCTGGATGACTGCATGCGTCTTAACCACCAGGCCACCAGGATGCCTCAGATTAACTATGTGTGAGATTATATTGCTGAATTAATTAACAATATTTTACTGCTACATGCAACTTTTCAGGTTTCTCCTAAATGAAAATGGTTACAATGAGCGACAATGGGGTGATCAAAAACATTCCATTTAAATTTAGCCACTAATAACAGCAATCTCCCTTTCAAAGTAGTCTAATTGTGCACCTCGCTGCTTGGCTATTCCTGCTCTGAACACTTGCAGTTCATGTAAAGTGCATGTAAAGTCCTGCAGAGCACAATGGGAAACATTACACTTCACTTGGTTTGTGCTTACTGCGCTCTCTCATATCTCATATTTAAATAGTCAGTCCAAAGACCTTCATAAATGTTTGATCACTGCCCTAGGTCTCATTGTCTCACAGTAATGGAGTAATGAATTTCTGTCCTGCAGCATGACTCATGAGTATCTGTATGCTCGTAAATGTATATTTTTATTGGTTTGAGGTTCTCATTGTGAGCTGAGCCTGCTTTATGACCAGGACTAGTAATGATGTTTTGTTTTCAGATTCTTTGAGCTTATCTTGGATTTTAACAAAGGAGGACAAAAAATTATTTAGTGATTTAGCTTTCAATTTTAGGGGCATTTCCAATTTTCATTGTTCTACTTGTGCTACTGGAAATGATGTTAAAATATGAATTGGTTCTTCACATGCTGATACTGTCTAATATGAAAATGTCAACTGTCTTGTTGTACCTTTGGACAAAGACATACAGTACAATTCAGCACATGTTCTATTATCCAGCTTGTACAATGAAAACTGACATAAAAGCAACAGGAAAACCAGGAAAGACACATGTCACCTTCAAAGTAAAAGTTGCACCTTTTGAACATAGTAATAAAGTTTCTACTGTATGAAAGAAAGAAAGAAAAACTCATTAAAGAAGGAAATAATTATTTTTAAAGACTTCATAACACAAAACCCACTGTACTCAACAACTAAGTTAATGTTGATAACTCATATATGTTAATATCATCATTTGCATTTTTTCTGTACAACATAATGAACAAAAATCCCATACAAAACACAGTACAACAATATAACATAATGATACTAACTCACATGAATCTTTGAAAAATTGAAAAATGTAAATAAAACAAGCTGATGCTTTGCTGCACTGAAATGTATTGCTTTTTTTAATTTTATTTTTTTTTTAGAAATTCCAGCTGTTGTGTGGACGGTGGCTTTTTCAACATTTCACAGAGCTGCAAGAGGAGGGGACCATGGACAGGAGATTGGCCAAATTTAAATCAGGAAACATTTTACAGGTGTATTCTTTTCTTTGATCGCACCTATGACATGACAGAAATTTTGCTCAGTTCCTTATGGGTTTTAAGGCTCATACTGTCACTAATTAAGGAAAGTGGCCACTTTTTCATCTTTCTCAAAATATAGGTGTATAAAAATTAAATATAAATCAAGTTAACATTATGTTGTATAAGAAAAATTCAAAAGATGTCTATTCTGTTCTATTCATATCGGCAGGTAACCAGCATGTTCAAATACAGAGAGCTTCTTTGACTCCACCCACTGATATGTCCTTTTTCCAATAAGATGTTTCCTGCCTCAAACAAATTGTTGTGTTACTGAAACCTATAAAGAATTTGTTTAGAGTTTTAAAATGGAGCTTTTTCCACCAGGCAACGAGTCAGATGAAAGTCGTTGACAGAAGAACTTCAGAATTATGCCAGTGGTTTATTTCATGTGGAAAAACCGTGGCAGTTTAAGGATCCTCTTTGGTTTCCCTCTTAAAGATCAAAGGATTTGGGATAATCTATTTGTCTGGGGCCCGCTGTCTCCACGACAACAAGATCACAGACAGGAAGTCTGTCCTTCCTTCATGGCCCCTTGTCATCAACAATACAGCCTCTCAACAGTGTCTGACTCTCCCATAAGTCACAGTGTATATGCGAGCATGATTGTTTGCATTTCTGTGTAATGCAACACCACAAAGCAGAAAAAGCTTCTCATTTTTCTTCTGTTTTGTGTTTTTGTGCAGTTGTACCGCGATTTGCTTGGAGAAAGGTTTTCATTTTGCAGCTAAGCAAAACCCGTGATATATGCATCTTTTTATCCAAGGGTGTTTGTGTGTCTGTTTGAATGTGATGTCAGTGAGAGAGAGCACTGAATTCTGCCTCAATGAACTACAAAACATCTTTTAACACTTCATCCTGAGGTCATTACAGAGCTGCCCATGTTTGTCCAACACAAGACTAAAAAGGGAGACTGAGTCTTTGTCTTTGTGTCAGAGAAGGCGCAAAACATTACCACAATGTATTGGCATAAATTTAGCAAAATAAAAATGAAGTAATGGGATTCTTGCATGGAACTCTAAACAAGCTATTTTCATATTTCAGACTGCACCACTCTAAACAGTTCACAATGAAGTGGTAACCTACGGAGATGAAAGCTGAAGCCAACGCAGAAGTGCTAAAACCTGCAGTTGTTCAGTGACCACTTTAGTCTGGCTTCACAAGTGAGTCAGCCTCTACAGTCTCCTATTTTAAAATTCCCAACTTTGTGTAATGTGTCATTTGAAAAACGATATGGATTTTGATTAATTGTACTAACAGACCACCTAAGACATCTGTGAACCGGTTTTAGTGGCTGAAATCTTAGTATTTTATTAGACTTTTATTAAGCCGTAATTAGTGTAGCTGAAATTAGCCAATAGCATTACATCATTTTGACGTGCCCTTCTCAAATAAAAAAACAAAAACAAAACAAAACTAAGCTTATAGTCCACACTCCTGAGGCTGGATCCATCTTTTATATACAGTCTATGCTTAGAAGTAAGTAGTACAAAACATTACCTGATCATTTAAGGGCAGAATATATTTTTGTTTCAGTTTTCATTTTTTAAGTCCCCATGAAATCATAGAGACTGTTGAAACTTGAACTTGTGGCTGAACTTGTTAACATAAATAAATGTAACAAATGGAAAATGTCATTTATTCTTTATAAAAACATATATTTCAAGTTTAAATATTTTTTGGATGTTTGTAAAAGAATCATGGGCAACAAAATTAATTTCTTCATTCTGCTAAAACATTTTTGGCAAGAAAATATTTGGTTATCTGCCATGATGCATTCATGAAATCTAGTGCAGTATTAAACTCTGGATCGCATTCATTGGAAACAGCATGTCATCTACAACAAGTAAAAAGAGTATAAACACATCATAACTGCAATAACTTGAACTACACATTAAATCAGGTAGTGTTACACTGTGCAACATGAATTTCATGAGCATCCTTGAAGGTTTTCACTTGGTTGCACTGGCTGTATGCTTAAAAAGTGATGGATGTATGTGAGGTCAAAGTTCCAACACTGCCCTACATTCACACCACCGCATACATAACCACATCCCTCTAATCTGATGCCTGAAATGTGTGGAGGAGACTGGGTTTCACTTCATGATTTGATAAGCTCCTTGTTTGAAGCATGATGACAGCTTGCCTTTGTCATGTATCGCTGTGTGGCAGGCAGAGATGTGGACCCAGTATACAGGACACAATCACTGAACTGAACTCAAAGGAGGTTTATTGCTGGACTTGCAGGAAACAAGAACACATTGAACTTAAACTAGGCAGGTACCTGAGCACTCTAGCTAGGAAACACTGAGCAGACAAGACACACAGCATAGAGGGAGATCCTAACGAGGAGCAGAAGGAAACTGAGGACTTAAATACACACAAGGTAATCAGCGAGCTGGAGTACACAGGTGAACTAAATCAGACTAACGAGACAGGGGAAGCAATGCACACAGGACTATCAAAATAAGACGGGAAACAAACAGAAACAGAAACCCAGGCTCCAGACATACAAACCTGACACAGGGAAAAAGGTAAACAAACAAAGACAAGACTGAGTTGATGACACTCACTTAACGAAGTAAAAAGACACGGCACGGAGAAACCAGACAGACACTGGGACACAACTGGGGAATAGACAGTGATCACAGGAAATAACAAAACAGACGAGACAAGGGGAGACACAGAAGGATAGGCTGATAAAGTAAAACAAGAAATAACTGAACAGAAATGCGAAGTTGACGCTGAGATAAATACAGAGATGGAGAACGGACACGGACAGACAGGGAGGCAAACACGGAGAGGAGACTGACTAAATATAAAGAACGCTAGGAAGAACACACAGAGACGAGACTAAGACGGACTGGGCATGAAAGGGAACTGAATAAACTAAACAAGGAACTAAGAGCTAGAAATATAGATAATAAAACATAAGTATTAGGAAGACCAAAACTGAGACTAACTAGTATAGAGCTTGAAATCAATTGTTACATAACTCCAAAAGACAGAATCATGAGTCTATAACAAAAACTCATAATACTGGGTCCAAACCCAGGGATCCTAACAGTCCTATATACTATATATTATTTATTAACCAGTGTAATAATTGCTTTTTACACTACATCTTTTACACAATAAAGACAGTGTCAATAAAATGACAACAGGCAAAGCTAATAAGAGGCTTCGGTAGCAGCCCTATTTGGTATCTTTCCTGTGGAAATTATGTGTGGGTTTATGTGTTTTGCTCTAGCACTGCAACTTCAAGGATTTTTTCTTTTGCACCAAGTCAGCAAGGAAACAATTTCAAGGGAAATGCAAACAAGGAATTTCATACTTAAAAAGACTTGGAAAACACCCACTGACCACAGTTAATCTTGGTTACTGGAACTAGATTTTGGCTTGTTCACCGACATTTGCAAACTGGATTTTAAATCAAACTGTACTGAAAATCTTACTACTCATCTGTTCCTAAGTTTCCAGAAATCTAACTTAATTGTCTTTGGGGTGCTCTTTCTTTTGCCCCTTACAGTTCACAGTCACAGTGAGCAATGTGCAGATGATCACCTCTCTCTCCTCCGAGGCAGTGCCTGATGGGAACAGTGTGTATGTGTGTGTCACAGACTTTTGTCATCTTCAGATTGTTTCAAGATGAACGTGAACAATATGATTAGGATGCCTGCAGGCCTTTACAGTGTCAGGGAATGTGGAGTCTGTATCTTATTAAAAATCTGTTATAATCTTGTGATTGAAAGATGGAATGAGGCTGTGGAAGCTGAAGGGATCAGCTGCAGCACATTAGGACTTTAAGCCTCGCAGACCTTGCTCTTCTGGGTTTAAGAAATAGATTCTGTGATGTCCGATTAACCAGATTTTTCCTCTCCACTCCATCTTGTTTGCATAACTTTAAGGGCTAAGAAAATTGAAAAGATAATCCCTGTTCTTTTATGTGTTACTGTGTGCCTGTGAGGCTCTTTGTGCATTATTGGACACAGGACATGAAGGAGAAGCAGTCTGTATGAGGAGATGAATATAAGCCACACTTATGAGCTGGATCAAACTGCACTCACACAAATAGTTTTTTAATGGCTTGTTTGAGGCACAAGGTGGTTTTGATTTTCCTGTCAGTACATTAATGTTCAGCAGTATCACTCCAGCCATATTATATGAAAGGTAGCCATGGCTTTAGAAATGGTTAATGATCCTTTGCGGGTCTTATATTAATAAGAACAACACTGTGGTTCCTGGGTTGTAATAAAACAACAGTAGCTTTTGTAATCGTCTTTAATTTTTAGCTAGAGATTTAAGATGCTATCTAGATTTATCAGGAAGGCACTACAGACTTACTGACATGAAAAACACAGATTTGATTGCTTATGAAAATTGATGTTATCTAAAATGGAATAAATACAGTGGTTTTGAAACATTTGTTTATTTAAACACTTAACACGTAACTTTTTTTTTAAACGATCTCCAAATCTGCAGACAGCGAGCTATGCTAAAGATAGCCACTAGCAGGTTGCCATTTGTTTTATGCCATGTTGGTTATTTGAAATCAGACATAATGAAGCAGGCATGGATCTGAGAAACCGATGACACTGTATATTCATGGAGAGCATACCCTGTCTTATTAACTCTTTTACTCTAGATGTTGCCAGAACATGAAATAAACACCAAGGTTTATTTAATAAGCCTTCAAACTCACAAGACTTTTAACTCATTTGGAACATGATACTGAGGTTATGAATTAAACTGTCAACCAGAATATTTTCGCTTTTTTTTAAAACAAAAAGTGGATTCCTACCCTGATGACCATTATAAACAATGTAAGTTTAAGATATTTCTGTATTTTTTTTATTTGGAAGCTGCCACCATCTTTTATATACAGTCTATAGCTGCAGAAAGAATAGAGTTTGCCGGACTTCTGTAGCCTGCAGGATCATTTTCTCATTTATTTACAACCATACTTCTTTTAAAACTAGTGTTGTTGCCCCCTACTGTCTACTAGAATGAAGGTTTAAGACACTTAAAGTCATATGAAAAAGAATGTGCAGTCCTGTGCAAAACTAAGTACACATCATGATCCAGTTGCTTGTAGCACCACCTTTAGTTTGTGAAAGAATTTTGTTTGAATGCAATTGTTCATGCACAACTCTCTTAAGGTCCCACCACAGCATTTCAGTTGGACTGAGGTCTGAACTTTGACTGGGCCATTGCAACACCAAATTTCAGCCAAGCTTTAACTGTAAGAGAGACAGCCTCATATTTGACTCATTGTCAGTTCATTGTCAACTCAATGGCTTTAGTGTTCCCAGGTCCCATGGCCTCAACAAATCTAAATCATCACCTCTCCACCACCATGACTGACAGTTGAGCTGTTTGTGCCAATACAGCATGCTCTGTTTTTTGTTTTTTGTTTAAATTTATTTGCAAAACATGGCACTGTGCATTGTGCCCAAACATCTCCTCTTTGTTCTTGACAGGTTAAAGGAAATTGTTCCAGAAGTCTTGAGGTTTCTTCAGATACATCTTTGCAAACCTAAGCCATTCAGTCTTTTTCTAAGTGTACTATCATGAACTTTGACATTTAACATGCTAACTGTGGACTGTAAAGGCTGAGATGTAGCTCTTGTTTTTTTTTCAGTTTCTGTGATCATTGCATGGTCTGCCCTTGGAGTAAATTTGCTGAGCTGTCCACTCCAGGGAAGATTGTGGCATTGTGTTAACAAACAGCTGTAAAACCACTGCTCTTATGGATGTGGCCACACTTGTTAATAATCAGTTGATCAAGTGCATTTGATTAGCAGCACCTGTGTGCTACCTGTCTTATTAATTTCTCTGAAAGTAAAAGTATACTTAATTCTTCACAGACTGCACACAGACAGTCCTGTGGAAACTTAGCTTCACGTATTATTAATTAAAGCTTAAGCCATCCTTTAGATCAGTGGTTCTCAAACTTTTGACATCATTCCCCACATGACAGGAAGAAATATTTTCACACCCCATCTAAACAAAACAATGACAGACAAGCCTAGCTGCAACTTTATTTAGATAACAAACTCATCCACAATGAATCCTTAAGTCATTTTTGTTTTAAAAAAACAAACAACTTTCATTTCAGACAACTATTTGTAACTTTTGTCACTAGACTGCTTTATTAGTCTGCAGCACTTCTTCAAAAAAGCAACAAGTTAAACAGATTGTGAACATTGCCAGAAATGGAAAAATAAAGTTCAGTCTTAGTCTTATAAAAAAAAAGAAATCCAGAAACTTGTGAGCAGAGATGCAAAATACATAATTTAGTGAGAGTTTAATACTATTCACCAGAGGTGTGGACTCAAGTCACATGACTTGGACTCGAGTCAGTAATTTTATGATTTTAGACTTGACTTGAAAAATTGTTCCAAGACTTGTGACTTGACTTGGACTTGAACCTTGTTACTTGAAAAGACTTGATATTTTACCCCAAATCTAAAATTTAACACACATATTATATTAAAAAAAAAGTGAGCACCATTAATTCAGTTCATTCATTCCTTCTTACCACACTCTGTATGTGTGTGTGCGTGAGCTGCAGCACAGCCAATCAAATTAACCAGATTTTTAAAAACAAACAAAACAAAAAAAACGCTCAAGCCAAAAATTTTTCATTGAATGTTTATTCTGTGAATTTATAGTTTAGAGAAAGACTATTCTTGCAGCTAAGTTTAATTGAGTTGTATATTATAGATATGCAATTTCAAAATTTGTGTATATTTTGTAAGTTCACTTGTTTCATCAGGTGTTGAGATAAATGCAGATTTAAAAGAAGAACACATGATCTATTATTTACATTTAACATATAATTGCAACTTTTTTTTTTTTAAAGACTCGAAAAGACTTGAAATTCAAAGTTTTGGACTTGGGACTTGACTTGAGAGTTGTCCGTTTTGACTTGAGTCTG